>SMSR01006100.1:7014-17656 GCA_019453355.1 Ceratina japonica | reverse complement strand
GCATCGAACCATGACTCGAAGACGGCAAGATCGTCAAATATTTCTGGTAGTAGAAAATTTAACAATGACCACAACTCGGCTAAGTTATTCTGCAGCGGCGTACCCGTCATCAAAAGCCTGTTCATAGACTTGAAAGATTTCAGAACGCTGTAAAATGTCGATTTTATACTTTCTTTCACGTTGATTGAGTTCTTCATATGAGAATACCACGACAATTATAAACAAAAATGTATGAATACAAGATAGATATATGTATATGCTATCTCATGGCCGCGAATGAATATGAAATCATTTCCATTCGTTTTAGAACTTTGTAACATTTGTTAATTGTACGTTAACAATTATTTATTTTGTGCTAACAATTTTTTTTACTCTGCTCGCTCACGTCAGTAATTCGCGACCGTAAGTTAAAGAATTCTGTTCGTATTCTTAGCTTCGTACGCGCGCGTACCACGTGACCCTCACGTGGTCACGTGACAACCAACATGGCAGCGATAGTGGGGCAGCGTTGGAGAGGTTACGTGGAGGTTCGCCAGAGGAGAATCGAGTCAAAGTTGCTGGTGGAAGGGGACGGGGAAGGTGGGAGACGGTAGGGCTTTTATCCGGCAACGGCGGCAACTCTTGTCAGAAGTCAGAAACTGAGCCGAAAATGCCATTACGTACAAGGCGACATCTAACGTAATAAGACCGAAATACCGATAGCGGGTGTAGCGAATCTCCGACAGATGGCATCCGATGGATGCGGGATCGCTGGGAATTATTGCTGGGGATCGGGACTCGATCGCGGTCCGAATAAAATTTTCCTTAGCAAGTAAAGGAAACATAAATCATCGTGGCCGATTCGATCACCGATTTTGATCGAGGTTCCGTCGTCGTTCGGCTATCAACAATCAGGTTTTAGGTTCGTTCGTTCGTTCGTTTTAATCGGTCGCCGCTTAGTCACGGGATCTTTCCGTTTCGACATCTAATCCAATTAATTCGATTAGGCGTAACGCTCCCTTTTCCGTCGTCGCCCCGTTTTCGTTTTTGGGGACGCACGGCGCACGACGTCCTCCTCGCGTATAATCGAATTACTCTGTTATTATTTAATTAAAACGGTGCCCGGTGCGCGGACGAGGACGCGATCGAACGCGGGGCGGCGTGATCTCGCTTCAGAACGACGTCCACCCGTCGAGGAATCGATGCCCGTCGACGGCCGAAGTTTCGTTCAGCAGCAGCAGCAGCAGCAGAAGCGGCAGTGAGCACGAGCAGGAACTGAGTCAAGTTTCCTGGTTCTGTTTCGGTCTCTGTAAAGATCTCGCCACGTCGCGCGTCGCGTCACGCTCGTCCCGTCTCGTCCACCGATATCAAACGTGTCCGTCCCGGATAATCGCTCGATCCCAGCGTGATTAATTTATTTCCAGGAATATGAGATGGCCAGACTCGTAGCGAAACTGATCGTTTATTCGTGTCTACTCTGTACAATTATTAGCGGTAGTAAGAATGAACGCGACGAGAATGAAGTCGTCGAAGCAGCTGGTGTAGGACAGCCCGGGACAGTTTATAAAACGGCCGAGGTCTCCGGTTTCGCGTATTTGGTGGAGACGTTCGACGACGAAGAGAAATTCAAGAAGACGTGGATCCTCTCCGAGGCCAAGAAAGATTCGACGGACGACGACATAGCCAAATACGATGGTTCGTTATCTGCTACGCGATGCCTCTCGGCCGCGTTTAATATCAGGAGGAAATTCCGGAATGCACTGGCTTTCTGCCACCTTCGTCCCCGTAGTGTTTCTATTGATAGTTGAATTTAATTTAGTTTATTTATGTTAATTTTCTATGTCTCTTTAGTTTTCCGTTTTTCTTGCCTATATATATTATTGTTGGTTTTTCTAAAAAATTTTTTATACTAAGTGTCATAATGGACTCATGTCCGTTTAAGGAAGAAATTGAAATTGAAATTGAAATATCGTTCGTTACTATCGACAAACATCGCCGCCGTCTGATGCAATATTTTAACCCGTTGCAGGAGTCTGGTCCGTTGAGGAACCAAAGAAGCACGCACAGGACGGAGACCTGGGTCTGGTGCTCAAGAGCAAGGCCAGACACGCCGCCCTGTCCACCCCGCTCTCCGAACCGTTTCACTTCAAGGAGAAACCGTTGATCGTCCAGTACGAGGTCAATTTCCAAGAGGGCCAAGAATGCGGCGGTGCCTATATGAAACTGCTCAGCCTGGACGAGGAGCACCGGGAGCTGAAGCAGTTCCACGACCGAACCCCTTACACCATAATGTTCGGCCCCGACAAGTGCGGAAACGCTCACTACCTTCGGTTCATCTTCAGGCACAAGAACCCGTTGAACGGCTCCATGGAGGAGAAGCATTGTAAAAAGCCGAAGGAGCGTTTGGAAGAGTTGTTCAAGGACAAGCAGCCTCACTTGTACACCCTGATTGTACGTCCCGATAACAGCTTCGAGATAAAGGTCGACAACAAGGTGGTGAACTCCGGTTCCTTGTTGGACGACTTCGATCCGCCCGTGAATCCACCGTTGGAGATCGAGGACCCGTACGACGTGCAGCCAGAGGACTGGGACGACAGGGAGAAGATCCCGGATCTGTCGGCGGTGAAACCGGCCGACTGGGACGAGGACGCCCCGGCTCAGATCGTCGACGAGGACGACGTCATGCCGGAGGGATGGCTGGAGGACGAGCCGCCGGTAATTCCTAACGCCGACGCGGTCAAACCCGATGATTGGGACGTCGACATGGACGGGGAGTGGGAACCACCGGAAATACCGAACCCGAAGTGTGCCGACGCGCCGGGCTGCGGACCGTACAAGCAGAAGATGAAGAAGAACCCGCGGTACAAAGGAAAATGGTCGCCGCCGCTGATCAACAATCCCAATTTCAAGGGGAAATGGAAGCCGAGGCTGATGCACAATCCTAATTACTTCAACGACCAACACCCGTTCCGGATGACGCCCATCGTAAGTTCCGCTCGCCGCGGTCGTTCACCATCGTCGCCCGCTCCACGACCCAGGAACGTTGTTTTTTCAGTTCGCAGTCGGTTTCGAACTCTGGTCAATGTCCCCGGACATACTCTTCGACAATATACTTGTCACCGACGACGAACGAGTGGCGAAAAAATGGGCGGACGACACGTTCGAAGTGCGTCGAGCTAGAATCGCCGAGGAAAGCGTAAGTACTTGCAGACGATCGGTTCACGATGATATCGCGTCCTTTCGAATTCAATTATAAACGACTCGTTCTTCGCGGAATCCATGAAAAGATTGTAATCGTTATACACCGCGTATACATATAGATATATTGTACACCGTGTGTGTGACGTGCAGGTATCTTTATGGGGCCGCATATTGAAAGCGACCAATTACAGACCGGGCTGGTGGGCGTTGTACATCGTGTACTGCGCGATACCGGTCACATTGTACGTTTGGTACCTACTGAAACGAGTTCGCGAGGTACTTTACCCATACTTTCTCACGCGCGCAGACAGTCTGCTTCTCGTAATACAATTCGGCAGTAACGCGTCTACGTATTTCCTGTACGCGCGGTAGCGGCTGTACCCTCGATCGTAGATCCTTTCCCGACTCGGTGAAACGATATAATAGGAGCATTGGACAAATGTAGGACGAACGATTAAACGTACGAGCCCCGTCGTCTCTACCTCGTCGTCGTATTAACGTCGTACCGCACAACGTGTAACTCTTTTGATTATTTCGTAGTGGAGCGTATGGCGTCAGATCGGCATCTTCACCGCGGAGCATCCTTGGATATGGGCCGTATATATAATAGCCGCTGGTTTGCCCGTACTGCTAGTAATATATTGTTGCTGCTTCGCTTCTCAGGTATAAAAATATATATACGTATATTTCCTATGTACTGCGTCTAGAGCCCTTGTATCGGTAAGATATGCTCGTCTCTTCGTTCGCCGACGATTGCCTAGACGCGATTCGTCGACTTGATTCGGAGGAGAGTGAGCGCAGGGTTCAGGTCCATTAATTTCTTTAGGATAAGTACGACTCGAAGGACGAGGACAAACAGCCTTTAGAGTCGAACCTGGAGGAGGAGCCGACGGAGCCGACGGAGCCGACGAAGCAAGAGGAAAGCGAAAGCGATCCGTCGTCGTCGCCGCCGCCTCCTCCGCCTCCGCCCACGACGGCCGGTACGGAGTCGGAGGAAGAGACCGCCGCCGAAAAGGTGGAAGAGACCGAGGAGCTGATAGAGAGCGAAGAGAACGTTAGTAAAATTGTTCGTCGACGCGGCCGAAGTCTCGTGGGGTAATTAATCATCGCGCGTGCACCCGTTCTGCTTTCAGGACAAGCCTGCGATGGGTGGCGATGGACCACGACGAAGAAAACCAAATAAAGAATAGAGAAGTAGAATTCGAACCCGGATCGGACGAAACCGAATTCGTCACGATTCGTATTTATGCAACACTCGCGCGCATTCCATTTAAAAACTGAACACTCGCTATCGTGGACGTGTCACGACTTTTTTCACGACGCCAGACGACCAAGAGATCTCTACCTAAACGCGAACACAGAGATGAAGCCGAGAGTCAACGCACGGGCGGCGGCGGGCACGGTTTCATCCCGCCGAGTGTAACAACGTTTCATCGCGCGTCATGCATTTCCAGCAAACTGAATTTCACAATTTTAAGCCTGTTCTTTTCACACAACACATACACACGACACAACAAAACACACACACACACACACACGCGAACGAACGATATAAATACTACTTTTGAGAGACTACGCCGTAAGAATGATGATGTTCGGTGTCGACTATTTATGCCTTAATTGTAATACGTAGCAGCGTGACCGTTCGGTAAGTTTTCGGTTGCTATTACTGTACGGTTTAGAAGAAGAGTAAACCGAATAGAATAGATTTATTCACAATTTCTGTACAACAAACGGATTATTCTTTTTTCCTTAGACAGTTTGTGAGTCGCGCCGCGTACAATACCCTTGTACGCGTCGCGCCCGGTGTAGAACTCGTTACACGTTATTATTATTAGTTACTACAGTTTCCATGAGCATTCGTGATATCGTCGAACCGCGATCTATCTATACGATACTTTTTAAGCAATGTGTTTCTTAATCTTTGTCTTAATAAAGTGTACTACATTGTGAATGAAATAATTTCAGGTACCGTACGACCGTATCGTATTATTTATAACCAGCATCGAGTTTCCAAGAAACTTCTCTGTGCAACGATACCTACGTTCGTACGCGCTCGTATAAGTTTGTTCAAACGGGTACGTCGAGCGTGAAAAATCTCTTCCTCGTTCTTACTTCCGTTGTCCTGTGCTGTTCACTTTTATTCAAACGATTAAACGAACTGAAGGGACGAAAGATTCGAAGAACGTCGAAGCAGTCTCGCGAACCATCGTATACTAAAACTCGTGCCACGAAGGAGATATTGTTGTCGATTATGCTGCCGCTGCTGCTACTGTTATTATTACCATCATTAATAATATAACACCGCTATTTGACCATTGAAATAAAGTTGTTTTTTATTTTAGTTATAGTCTGTTAGATGCGCGACGTGCTTCGACTCCAGCGAGCCATCCGTGTAGTATATAGTACAAAAGGAAGAGGGAAGATGTAGAACACAAGATCCCCTCGTGTATCGACTGGCTCAACTCCGAGAGAGAGGGAGAGAGACAGCAACTTTCATTGAAGATCACCAGCCCCCGTGATGATAGTTACTGCATCGTAACACGTGAACGTCGTAGAGTACAGACTCTCGTGGTGTACCGCGCGGGTCTCTGGTACTATTCTCGTCTCGTGAACCGTCGTCCATCGCGAAGGAGCACGAAACACGGACCAGTTTCAAGGACCGGTAGAAGGAAGAGTGGTGGTGTTGGTGGCTGAATTCTGTGCAAGACACGACTTACAGGTAGGGACGGCGCGCTGCGAGTGGTGTCCGGCGAGAACTGTGTGCGCACCCATGCACCTCGTGCACAGCACCTGTCCGCACGACCAACAGTGATGCTGGAACAAAACAATGAAGAAAAATAAATACGTTCGCACCCGCGCGAAGAGAGGAAATCGTGCGATTCATGCGTCGACGTTCACCTTCCCGTTGAACGCGTCGAACGTGGTCGAACACGCGCATTCCTCTATGTTCCGTAACAATTTCCAGTCCAACGCGACCGTTCTCAGTTCGTTCTCCAGTTGAGCGATCTTTATTTTGCACTTGCTCCTATCCCCTTGGTTCGTCGTATTTTCTATGATCGTTCGCTCGGACAACGAACGATCTTCGTTCAATTTGTTCGAATCGAACTTGGACAGTTTCCCCTGCACGTTCCTCTTCTGCTGCTGCACGTCGTTCAAGTTCAACATGGATTTCAACGAATTGACTCTCTGTACAAGAACGACACAATTGAAAGAATCCAGAAAACGAAATGAAACATGGACAGACAGACAAGGTATACGTGCCTTTACGAGAAGTTTTACGTGATCTTCCAGGCAACTGGTATGGTCGTGCATCACAAGAATAAAATCTTCGTATGTTTCTCTCGGATGTATACCGTTTTCGAACCGAAAATACATACCTCGCCATAAACTGAAAGAAAAATTTCGTTCAAGTTTGTTTTACTATTTCATACCGCCACAAACAAAAGGGGTCACAAAATGCGTCGCTTTACTTTATGCATTGCGGTGCCAATTTGGGTTGAAGAACGGAATCGGCCTCCTCCTGGTTGAAACGATTGCATTTGAACAGAGGATTTATGTATTCGTGCATATTGTTTGCTATGTGTCCCCACAGAGAATACGTTTTCTCAGATACCCTGAAACGAGACGAAACGAGACAAACGTTAGCAGGTATACCAGACCAAGGGACTGTCGTCATCGGGCGAGCCAGTGAACAAACAGATCTATACGGCGAGTAAATTCGTGCACGCGCGTGGCCTGACCTGAGCGTCTGTCTCTCTTTCTCCGAGTTTCCGATGAAAGTACCGTGCTCGCAGCTGTGCACGTGGTCGTGAAGAGTCAATAGAAACAATTCGTTGAATTGGAACTTGTGCGGATACTGTTGTAACAGCTGGTACGTCGCGTCTATGAACTGAGTAAATATTGGCGCCAGCTCTTTACTGTCGGAACTCACGTGGCCGCAGCGGTCGCTAAATTTGTGCCCGAACGATAGCCAATCTTTCTCGATCAATGCCTACAAATGCGAAAGACGTTACGCACTGTACATTGATGAAAAACCGAAGTCGTCTTACCTGGAATCCTTGAATCGTCCTGTAAAATGGATCCAGTAAAAGGGCGCTTAACGAGCACACTTGAGCGGTACGGTCCCAGCCGTCGCTGCAGTGTACCACCACGCTGACTCCGTTCGAGACTGCTCTGGCGATGAACCAGGCAGTCTCCAAAATGGATCGTATGTGTTTCAACCATCCGCTATTTTCCAGACCGGTCAGAAATGCGCCCATCGACGTCGTCCTTTGAACTAAAAGATATAAAGTACGTACGGAAGTTACGACGTAATCGGGTGATCGCGAATAGAACGGGAATGGCACGGGATCCGGAAACCGGTCAGGCCGATCGGAGGGAGATGCGACGACAAATGTATCCTTACGTTCTAACAATTTGTTCAAGCTCGTTCGCATCACGTGAATATTCTCGATGCCAAAGAAGTGGAATTTTATGTTATCGTAAAAATTCTCGTTCTCGTAACCCTTCCCCGCGGCTTTGTTGGCGAAAGCGTTTATCTAAACAAGCCAAGTTCACCAAAGTTGTACTCGTCGCCGGCGAAGAACAACGACGAGTAAATGGCACATTTATATCCGTGGGACAGATACTATTTACTCGATTAGTTGCGTGCAATTTCGGTCGATCGTCGACCGACGATGAACGTGTTTCATAGAACTTACGCGCGGTCGTGTATCCACGACGTACATATATTTCGAATTGCTATTCGTATGCAAAATATTGTACATCATTTGTTCGTCTTCAGGGCATCGTGCACTGAATCCCGACAACGGTTGGCTGCACCGGCAGATAGCAGCCTGTAAAACGAATTGTAAGAATGATCTCTCCTCGCAAATCGCTGTTTCACGCGAGCACGTACTTTGTTCGAATGAAGGTACGTCAGAACTGGCAGTCTTCCTCTGCTCCGGAACTTTGCGCTGCCCACTAAAATGCCGTTGGTGCTCGTGCTAGGCACGTACAGGTACCTCGGGTAAGTGTCGCAAAGCTGAAAACTAGTCGTTCCGTCTATCCGTCCATTAACGCGCGCGAGAACGACGACTTACCTCGTAATTCGTATTCAAATACGTCAACGACCAGTCTTCGTTTGGGACGCCTTGCCTCTGAAATTCGCTTTGCACATTGAAAAAATTCCATCCCGCGTGTTGCGGCAAAGTGTCCTTGCTCGCCTGATACTTGAAACAATAAAGATCTTTCAAGCTCGCTGAGGACAGACGAAAAACAAAAGGAAATTATCTACACCGCTCTCTCTTTCTTCTGCCGCTGAAGGAAGGTAAGTGTTGGAACGGCATCGTGTACCTGGACAAGATAACTTTGTCAGAGTAAGGTATATGTCATGGCAGTCTCTCTCCTTAGGAATCACGAACGTCGCGATAAAGAAATGCTTGCACTTGATACACAACGGGGAGCCTGTTGCTGTCAATGGTTGCTTCTCTATATTTGCTATGTGAGTATACAATACCTGGAACACGAGAGCCTTATAAAAGAGTGCTAGGAGGCTACATGCTGCGCTTAGATTTTTATTTATTTATTTACGGTCTATAAAACCAGTTTATAATACATTGAAGTATATAAAGGCAGTACGTTTGAGCAGACACGAAAATACTGAAGAAAACAAAAATTTTTGACAGATTCAATTACAAACCCATATCTTTTTCTTTCCGCTTCTTTCGGTGAATACCAGATGTGTTACGGTCAAATAGAGGGTACCGATCAAATGATTGTTACTGTATTTATCCAAGATCCTGACGTTCTCCACCTGAAATTCCAAAATTTATTATCAACCAGACTAGATGTAATCCGGCTGCATCAGTCGCCGGGAAACTATTCGTCCAGATCAGTGCCAAGACTGTACGTTCTAACGTCGAAAACAATGCGAGACAAGAATGAAAGGGCGTTCGTCTTCAAATACCTTGGGGACCTTTATTTGATCCATTTCGTCGGTGGTTCACGTCGACGAGTCTTCACATCTGTCTCTGACAGTTCACCCGATGCACATCTGATAGCTTGGTCACCCTAACCTGACCATAACCTATAACTAACCTCCAGTTTAGCGATAGAATTGGTACACAGTGGCGACCGCGGTGTGGCAGCAGCGGCACCGCCGCTGTGGCCTTTTGGCGCCACTTGCGACGATCTAGGAACGTCGCCTCTCTATGTTCCTCTCCCCCTTAAGGTCCGACGTTCAATTGTTTGAATCGAGTCGAGTCCTTTCGCGCCGTTCGTGCTCGTTAATATACGATTCACGCGTTTGTTTGTTGGAAATATCGTCTTATCGTTTCCGCGAGTTTTGTAACTGCCGTAGCAGAGAGTGTAATTACTCCGAACTCAAAACGTTCATCGTCCGTTGTTCGATAGATGATTTGTATCCGCGGACGCTTTCGCGTTATAGGTGCCGAGCACCAAATAGGAGCGCATCGCGTGATCGCGTGATTAAAATCTAGGATTAAACCTAGAATTCGTTAACTAAAGAACATAGTGCTCCAGCGCACCTATAAGTGTATATACAGAGAGGAAATCTCCTACCAGAGCAACTTGACTCCCTCACGCGTGCCCTCACCACGGTGTAATAGACAGCAGTTAGGACAAGAACGTATATTCGCTTAAGAGAAATGAATAAGATAAAAAATAATTATTTAAAAAATAGAATTTTGCAAAGAATTTCAAAAACTTTAAATTTTTATTCATGACGTACAATGTCATGCAATCATGCAATTTTTAATAAAACACAATTTTTCGTTCACCTTGTTGTTTTTTATTTATTCATAATTCCATAATTACTCTTATTTATATATATATTTATATTCAATATACTGATATTTATATTTTTTATTTCTCCTATACTAATTGTAAGATGTTTGAAATCATGTGTAATTTCTTTTCAATAGTTGCGCGTTTTTTACGCGTCACGATTGGTTGAAAATCCAATGTGGACGAAGTTGGAGGAAAAATACAATTGGTTAATAATCTGCAATGCGCTGTAGCACACCTTGTTTCCTTACATCATGATTGGCCGTATTACTCTCTCTCTCTCTCTTACGGAATGAGAGTGGGGGATACCGAGTCAGTGGAGTCAGAGATGAGGAGACTCTCGGTTTCTCTCAGTGATGTCAGTGATCTGTTTCTCTCTGGAAGGGGTTTCTTTTGCTCTTGTTGTCATCAGTGTCTGTTAGTGTCACTTGCTGTGTGATACAGAAATGAAGCGAAGCATGTCGGGTCCTTTTCATCGCGCTCTGATGAGTGGATCAACAGATAGCGAAGATGATGAGCAGAGTATGAAAAGAGCAGACGAACGTTTGCGACGTAGACGGGAATGGATAATAAAACAAAAACAGGAAGAGGAACATGAAAGGCTAAAATCGATGAAGAAATGGGAATATGAGTTTCACTATGCTCGTAACAGAGGATTACCATTGCCTAAGAA
>SMSR01006089.1:0-14547 GCA_019453355.1 Ceratina japonica | reverse complement strand
AAAATAGAATGTGTATAAGAGACAGGGACTGGAATACGCCGGCGTGACGATGAGCACCGATTTTCCAGACGAAACGACTCCGCTCGCGGTAGCCGCACAGTACGGTCACTTCGAGATGATCACTTACCTGAGGAACAGGCAACACTCGCTGCCGAAACCTCATCCGCCGAGTTGCATCTGCGAGGATTGCAAGTATGAAATCTCGGATATAAGCGAGACGGAGGGTTCGTAAAAAGTTTGCGAACTGCGATCCGAACGGATTTGTAAAGGAAAGTTGGTGACTATGGAAAACGCTGATTTTTAGAAAACTTCGTCAAACTTTATAAACTGAATCGTGAAAGGATTCTAAAATAATATTCAATTTTTTGTTATCTCGATTCTTTAAGATGATGGAACGCGATATCGTGCAAACGTGATTTATTTTCTACTCACGTTTGATTGGAATTGTAATTGGAAACGCTGAGATGATCATTTCAATTAAACCACCTTCTCTTTTGACACCGTAGAAGCGATCGAGAGAAATACGATTTGCTCGCGATGGAGAAGCTGCGATTGTTCGGGTACAGAGCCTTCTCGAATCCGGCGTATATTTGCCAAACCGTCGACGATCCGATTCTAGAGGCGTTTAATTTGTCATACGAGCTGAAGCAGGCGGCCTCCTTCGACAGGGAATTTTATTACGAGTACAAAGAACTCGCCAAGGTTCAAAATTCAGACTAAAAATGAATTCATATTTTCACGAAATTAATAGAATTTGAAAGCTTTTAAGATAATTATAATAAATAGATCGAAGAACTATAATTTTCATACTTTCATTATTTTACAATCTCATATGAGAGGACTCAAAATGAATTCGTATTTCTATGACACTAACAGAATTTTAAATCTTTTAAGATAATCATAATAAACAGATCGAAGTATTATAATTTTTGTCTTTTTATTATTTTACAATCTCATATAAGAAGATTAAAAATGAATTCATATTTCCACGAGATTAATAGAATTTGAAAGCTTTTAAGATAATTATAATAAACAGATCGAAATATTATAATTCTTGTATTTTTATTATTTTATAATCTCATACAAAAAGACTAAAAATGAATTCATATTTCTACGAAACTAATAAAATTTGAAAGCTTCTAAGATAATTATAATAAACAGATCGAAGTATTATAATTTTCATATTTTTATTTTTTACAATCTCTTACAAGAAGACTAAAAATGAATTCATATTTCCACGAAACTAATAAAATTTTAAAGCTTCTACAATAATCAAAGTAAACAGATCGAAGTAATATAATTTTCGTATTTTTATTATTTTACGATTTCATACAATTCGGTTCATAACCAGTTTAATTAAACAAGAGATCTTTCGACAGAATATAACACAATTCGCGACGGATTTGATTGGCTGTGCGAGAACCATCGACGAGGTGGAGTGCATACTGAAACAGTCCACCGGTTTCGCACATTCGTCCAAGTTCCTGTATCCGCGGCTATTGTTCGCGTTGCACAATGCGCAGAGAACCTTCGTGGCTCACCCGAATGTCCAACAAGTAATAATCGAGTAATTACGTCAGTCATTGTCCAAACGGTATCTGCACGGCATTTCATTACTTCTGATTGCGATATTCAGTACATTTAAAAATCAATGGAAAACAGGACGACTGTTTACTTATACTGTTTATATATATAAATTAATAATTATAAGAAATAATGATATTTCTCGTAGCAGTATAAGAAATATTTATTTTATTAACGAGATTGATTATCGATGATTGATAAAATAACATATTCCAGTTAATTACAAGCAAATGGTTGGACGGATGGATCGAGTGGAAAATTATGCACCCTTTCATGAAGAGTGTGACATTAGTGTGGCGGATCGTCATGCTCCCAGTGATACTAGTGGTCTTTATGGTCGCCCCCAACTCCCGGTGGTCGAAATCCTGGCAGTCGCCGGTGAACAAATTCATCTCGTCGACTGCCAGCTACCTGGTGTTCCTCATGTTCTTGTTCATTCAGTCGAACATGGACAAGACCGAGCAGCTTCGCGGACCGCCCAGAACCGGTATACGTCACTTCCCTTACATAGAAAAAATTCCTACCATGCTACTGACGGAGGAGACAGAAATCGAACGGTCGCGGTTCGATTTCTGACCTCGACCGTCATTCTTCAGGGTACGTCTGGATTTTAATCATATACGTGATGTCCTACTCGTGGGCATTGATCCGCCTATTCGTCATACACGGACCGAGAAGATTTTTCTCTGGACTTTGGTATTGGTATGATCATCATAAAATTATTCTTAATTTATAATTCTTAATTAAACGTAAATTAAAATGCGAATGGAATGCTTGTATATTTAAATAAAATATATTTCTACATAAAATATGGTTGTATAAAAAAAATAAATGAATTGATATTTACTGGAAGTTCTTTATGTAATTTTGTAATTTAAGTATAACTAAAAAATTTCTTAAATCACAGGTTTGAGATGATAATGATTCTGATGTTCATCGCGACTTTCATATGTTGGATAATTGCTGCTATAGACGTGAGAGTCAACGGGCAACTGGAATTGGAGAGGAAGTATTGGAACGTGCGGGATCCCACGTTAATCGCCGAGGGAATTTTCTGCCTGGCGACGATAATGGCTTTTTTAAAATTGCTGTACATATGTCAGCTGAATTACGATCTGGGACCGCTTCAAATTTCCTTAGGGAAAATGATCGGGGACGTCGTCAAATTCATCGCGTTGTTCACTATAATTATTCTCGCGTTCACAGTGGGTAATACAAACAATTCTTCATATTTTTTTTCTAACATCTATTGCATATTTTTTATTGATGACGTACGAATAATTTTGTCGTCATAGGAACGTGTAAATTGTACCAGTATTACGACGGGATGGTGCGAACCGACGATGAATCGAAGATCAAGACCGAACAGGTCAGCTCATTCGTGAATTTCTGGGCTTCGCTGAAAACGTTCTTCTGGGCGCTTTTTTGCATGAGCCCTATCGAGAGCGCCGACGTGATAATTGAAAACCTCCCCGGAGAAACGGACAGTGAAACCATCATAAATCATCACGCCTTCACCGAGATCATTGGCTATATATCATTCGCAGGTAAAGCGTGGATTTACAACCGAGGAGATATACGAGACCTCCCATTTCATCGATTTCTGTATTTCAAATTCAACTGTCATATTGACACGAGAAATACTAATTCGGTGATGTCTTTCTTTTATAGGATTCACCGTCATCTCTGTGATAGTTATTCTGAACATGCTGATCGCTTGTATGTCCAACACGATGGCGAAAGTCACGGAAAACGTGATCGTGGAATGGACCTTCGGTCGAACTGTGGTAAGTAACATAAGAGGAACCAATTAATTAGAATCGTTGATTCGATTCACCAATTAATCATTTGGTGAAAATTATGAAGTATTACTTAATTTGTTACGAAAATCTGATTTTCTGCTTTGCAGGCTCACGTCGATTTTATGTTAACGGCAGCGCTTCCACCGCCGTTCAATATTATCCCGACGTTCGTCGGTATTCAACCAGTGGTGGAGTACATCAAAATATTTCTACATCCCCCACCGGACAAACGCGCGCGATGGGATTTCAGTCACTGTTTTTATATCGTTAGTACGACCGAAACAATAAATTGCATTTCTAAAACAGTCTGCAATATCTAATTAACATCTTTATTATAATACTAAGAGGCCATTCAAAAATATATAATTATACATTATGCAATAATTTTCTCGAAATAAAGAATTTTAAGCTTCTTTCCCAAACATGCTTCTACTGCTGTGAGAATTTATTTCGGCAGTAAATTATTTTTGACAGGAATCCTTGGAGGAGGACAAGGACCGACAATTTTCATTTGTAATGTCGTCACTGGTGCAGCGTTACTTCCGGCAGAAGGATAAGCAGGTGGAGGAGAACGAAATAGACAGGCTGACGAAAGAAATCTTAGAGCTGAGGACCGTTCTGAGAGACGCGTTGAACTCTGATTGAACAGATTCCTGACTCGAAATTAAGCGACGAATATTATTCAGAATTTCCTCCAGGGGACGATCTCAAACGATGAGCAAGCGAGGAAACGCGATTTTCATTTCTGCTCGCGTGCGACGCGCGAATCAGAGACGAGCGTTAAAGAATTCTCACAAAGGAGATCAGGTAATTAGTGACAGGTCAGAGAATATTAGCTCTTGGCGAATCACGTGGACCGTCTCGACTCGAGAAGGCGAATCATCCATCCAGGAAACTCGGATCAGAAAGAAGCTCTGCTTAAACATCCTCCAAGGGATTCTCCTTAATATTTTTCTCGGAAAAGCGATCCAGCAGAATTTCTTTTTCATTATAAAATAATGAGAACATTACTCACGTGTAATTCGTAGAAAACGTACTCGCTCTTAATACTTATTTTACCAAGAATAAAATGGAGTCTAGAATTTTAATATGTATATTGCACAAAGAAAGATAATAAATAAAGTTACTACGATAGTAAAGTATTTTATCATTTTGAATATTTATACAAATTATATCGTTACAACGGAGATGGTTATCTACGCTCGTTATGAATTATTAATTCTTTAATCTGCATGATATGACCCTCTCATTACGCATTCCGTTATTTCAACAGCGAAGTTTGATATCAGCATTTTCATAAACATTTCCGTAACGTTATCAGTCTCGCTGTGAGCATGGTAAAAAGCTCATTTAAACGCACATCACGCTGAATATGTATATATTTCATATTCGTGGAAATGCGAGTAGCAGTTCAAAACTCGTTCTACTTTAATGCACAAAACTTGTTTTCTAAAATAGAATGTTTAAGTTCTAAACGTATCGAATGTTCAATTTCTAAACAGTTAATGCATCTTAATTCGTCATTATTAATCATCGTATAAATGTTCATAGAAGCAATTTCATCGTAGGAAAACAGAATTGTGTAAACTGGCACTGAGATTAGTTCCCAGCAACCGTACACGTTACACGAATATTCACGTCAACGTTGTTCATTAATTACTCGCTGTAGTGCAAGTTATATTGGAATTCTCGTTAAACTTTGCTCGATTTAATGCAGCTGCATATTATCGAGGTAACTAAATTACCCGAGATATACAGTAATCGAAATTCATTTTCGCACATTTATTCCATGATTTTATATAAAATTAAATAAATATCGGAAAACAATACGAAACATTCTAATAAATTTTTGTTTATCCGCTGATTCACGTTTTTACTTAATCATATTTCTGTCAGTGTGGTCAACAGGTAACTTCAAGCGAGAAATAGAGAAGGAATAGAGCTATCCATTAAAGAATCGCTTGTACTTTTTATTATCAGACGACGGATACGAGAATTGATATCAATTTGTTGTTATATAACTTGAAATGAGAAATAGAGGAGGAATAGAACTATCCATTAAAGAGTCGCTTGTATTTTTTATTATCAGACGACGGACACGAGAATTGATATCAATTTATGTTGTTATATAACTTCAAATGAGAAATAGAGGAGGAATAGAACTATCCATTAAAGAATCGCTTGTATTTTTTATTATCAGACGACGGAGACGAGAATTGATATCAATTTATGTTGTTATATAACTTGAAATGAGAAATAGAGGAAGAATAGAACTATCCATTAAAGAATCGCTTGTATTTTTTATTATCAGACGAGGGACACGAGAATTGATATCAATTTATTTAGAACGTCATTCCTGAGAAACGCGTAGGTATGTAGCTTTCTTAGGGTCATATCGAATAAGTGAAAGGTGCCTAATCTCGACGTCCCGGTGCGAAGCTTATTTCCGCTGGCGACTTTGAGCGCGAGAGAGAGAAAGCATGGATGAACAAACTTATTTATACGGACGAAAGTAGAGGCGTAGGATCGTGGAGAGCTCGTGAATAAGAGGGTTAACGACCCCTCGCAGCCTTGCTAAATCTTCGGGACCTTATGACGACGATTTTTCTGCCAGCTCCGTGAGAAGACACGGCTTTAAGAGCGCTTTTTCCCAGAGTGCTTCTCTCCTCGCTAGCTGGTTGATTTTTAAAAAGCGCAACATGCCAGATGAAAATCCCCAGAGGAAATGAGAAAGATTATGAGTAATGAATTCTTTATGAACGGAGGAGAGGAACAATTTTTCACCATGAAAACGTGTAGTAATTATATATTAAAAATATATAATAATTGCACTAAATGAAATAAAGGACGGAGGACTGAACAATTTTGCATTCCATTAAGTTCCAGTCGAAAAATTTTTATTCAGAAGTTTCCCGAGTGCAATTAAACTTATGGCGAGTTCAGATATTTTCTTTACATTCTCCCGGTCGTTTATCAAACCACCGTTTTCGAAAGCCGTCAGCGTCACGTCGAGAACGTCTCCCGTAAATTGAAATCAATATTGACACAGAACGAAACCATTATTAACTATGAAACGCGGTGGCTAAGCGAGACTAACAAAAATTGCACTTAGTTTAAAACGCAAGAGGTTCATTAATGATTTCAGACAAAATGAGAGGAACGGAGTTAGATGAAGGGGAAGAGAAAAAGCGAGCCGCAGTGGGGTGCATAAGAATATAAACAGGGCTTCCGAGTGAATCGATGCTCAACACAAGCGGTTCAACCTCGAGTGGTTGAAATTACACCGACGTTAGCTTTTCCTTATTCCTCGTGACGCAATACTAACATTTAAACAACGAAATTAGCCGCGCTGCTGGAAGAGCAACGGAATGAAATAAGATCCAGGCATCTATTAAACAACCGCAATACGAATCAGCTGTATGTGGCAATAATAATCTAAGAAGTCTCTGTTCCTTCCGCTTTGGTCATTTATCGTTTTACTGATACTGTGTTACAGATAGTTCTGCGAATAGCCGTCATCTGGACAATAAAACTTGTTTTCCTCCCTTTCGACCTTCGACCATTTAATGGTTCATTACCGAAAACGTTACGCAACATATATTTTTCCATTCCGTAAAACGTTTTGCTCGATTTATTGCAAAATACGTTCCATGAAATATTACTAGTTTGGTTGAGAAATTGTATTTTACAAAGTGTCCCATGCTGGATTTATTGCAAAATATATTCCATGAAATATTACTAATTTATTTAAAAAATTGTATTGTATTGGGTTGTTCGGAAAGTTTGTGCCGATTTTTAGTAGATGGATTAGGGTAGGACTGAATACATTAGAATGATCGAAAGCAAAAATCGTAGTTACTCCGTTTTGGACTTTTGTAATTTTATTTTGAAGATTGATTGTTCTGAATAGAATCAGGACCAAGATACGTGCAATCATCTTAATTAGACATCAAAAAGAATTTTGTCTTGATTCTTCGAAAAGTATAAGTACGTAAAATCGAATGGCATAAACGTCTATTTTACACTATTTTTAAGAATACACTCTGCAAGTTGCACGAGAGATAAAGAAAGACAAAATAGTACGCATAAAATTCAACAAATTGATAAATGTATATCAAAATTTACGCTGACTTTAAATTTTCTATAAATATCGGCACGAACTCTTTCCGAACAACCCAATACAAAGTGTCGCAGTCACCAGAATAAATCTCATTCGCTTAATACAGATGGATCGTGTAAGTTACTTGTTCCGGCAAATCCGTATTTCCGGATCCTTTGATCAAAATTCAGATCACAGCTACCTCGGGTAAAATGAGACACGACCGAGGGAAAACTGCATGCCACGCACGCCACACCCTAAACCCACCACTCGCACCCTCTAAATCTTCATTCCAGTTTCACGAGGACCCTTCAAAGGTTTGCTTCTCTTTTCCCACAGCATGTTAATGCCATTGAGGGTAACGCGATAAGGTAAAAAAATGACTACGCGTTCGTCAAACGAAAAACAAATGAAAGAAAATCAGGTTTATTATAATTTCGCATACCATAAAAGAAACATAATAACTATTAAAATTCCTGATTGATTTTGAATCAGAAGAAGAACAAATAAAAGCAGAAACATAAAAAATAGCATAAATGAATATAAAAAGGTATAGTCGAAATATACATGCAAATAATTGTGTAGATATTCACTTGGGAGTGCCTGGAATTTGAAGTGCAAATAAAATGCATACAAAATCCAATTATATCCCGCAATATTAATTCGAGGAATAATAAGAAACGAAATATTTCCGAATCCTCCAATCGATAACAGGTCCCCGGAAAAATTTAACAACCATACTTGACCATTAAAATAGAAGGGAAATTCGAGGGGCGGAGAACGCGTTCGCGCTTCGTTAAAGCTAGTAGTGAGTCACGGCACTGTTCAGGCGAAGTCGAGCGGTAGCCAGTAGTAACGACTGGCGAGAGTCAGACGGATAGGAGAGGCACCGCACTGACTCGCGGTAATGCGTTCACCGACATCATTTGAATTTAACTGCTGGAAAATCGTAAAAAAAAGTTATAATGCACCGTTCATGCTAGAATGCATTATGCCTCACGGTTATAGTCATGAAATGGCGTCAGGTTCACGCAACAGAAGATAGAACTTTCAGATAGAATTCTCACATCATTCGCGGTCCATGTTATCATTTTTTAATATGTATCTTAAACGTTTTTGAGCCAATTTCAATTACACATGACGCCACGACTGGTCCAAAATCGTTTGGGGTGTCTGTACGTATTAAAAAATAGAGCTTTCAGATAGGATTCTCATATTATTCGCAATCCATGCAATCATTTTTTAATACGTACAAGTACCTCAAACAATTTTGGGTCAATTTCAATTGCACACAGCTCCACGATTGGTCCAAAATCATTTGAAATGCCTGTACATTAATTCCACTAAAATAGCTTCTTTTCAATAACGATATAAAGTCCTGCTTTTAATTAAATGCCATAAATCTCGTAATTTAATTTCCAATAAATAGACTATCACGGCACTAGAAATTCAAGAATCACGCCGTGCCACGATTGGAACTCGTTTATCGGGCCACACGTCGATTACTTTTGCGGTTAACCGTCAGTCTATTATCGAAGCGGGTATCGAATCGTCCCCAAGAGGATCGTAACGCACATCCCCGGATTCCCTCATCGGGGAAAGCTTTTCAGAGATAAAATTCGGGGGCCAGGGTATATCGTAGATTCGACGCCCCGGCGAATAGTTCGATAAAAATGTGTTTCACGTGTTCGCGCACGCCGGTGATTCGATAGAAAGTCTCGTCAAATATTTAAACGAGTACGCCTTTTATCTGGTCGTCAATATTATAGCTAGGAGTGGCGCGTGGCAGTAACGAAACGAGGGTAGCGACGTTTATTGAGATTAATTAAAATCGAGCGAGAATTATTCATAAACAGGGGAACGCGGAATGGATTCAACGTTGATTAATCGAAAAAAGAAATGGCATACCTACAAATAATGATTGCGTGTATTTGCTTAGCGATGAAATTATCCGAATTTCGTGGAATTCAGATTTAATTAATATCAAAATAATACAGAGTAGAATTTTATATGAACTCGCGAAACATTGATTCGTGAGGATTTGTGCAAGAAGCTTGATTTGAAACACTTCCGGGAAAGAGCATTAGGCGAGACAGTTTCAAGAAACGCTGCGATAAGGACAGTTCTTCGGAAAATAATGTTTCTTACGCTAGACTTTGGGGGTGGAATGTAGGGGGTAGCGAAAGCGGAAACAGTGAGGATGCGCAAGGAACCGGTCCTGCTCGCAGTCCTCGCGCGACTTTCGTGCTGTGAGCCTCGTCCATCTCCAACTACGTTTCGTAACGCTGGTGTTTCATAAAATTCTCTCCAAAAAAAGTTATTAATTTACACCAGAGTTCTAAAAAGGGATTGAATCTTCTATAAAAAATGAGGACCTCGGTTTTGCCTCGAATGGAACATGTATTGTGGATGAAAAGTGGACAAGGTGTGAGGGTGGGATCCGAAGTGCACACACGTGGTGTTGACACGAATAAGAATTAAATTACAAAATCAGATCCATTGATAATGTAATTATTTAAAAAAAAGTCTGCTTAGAAAAGTGAAACTCTGCTTATAAAATTGTCTTATGAAATGACTTTTTTAATTATGTTGCAATTTGGAAGTTATACAGATTTGCATGGAATTCATTTGCAAGACTTATTTTCCTCAATTTGTTTATTGACAGATTTATTACTTCGGAAATGAACTACTTAAAAATATGAGACTACGAGTAGAGAAAAATTAAGGTACGAGAGTGCCGTAGAGTATTTATCGATTCTCGAAGTTCTCGCTAAAAAGAAAACACACTCGAGTGTCTCCAGCCAGTCTATGGAACAAAACGGAAACAATAAGTGAACCGACGAAGTTCTGCGACTGATTACGAGGAATCTCTGCGGAGTTCGTCCGCTCCAGTGGACTAACTCGCGACGAGTTGTATCGCGATTTTACACGTGAATTCATTTGGCCGTAGCCGCGTTCAGCGAGAGGGATTTCCATGCAAATGATTCCGCTCGCTGGGGAGGAAGAATCGCATCTCATCGGAGGCCAACGACTGATACTACTACTGCGCGTGGAACGGCCAAGGCGAATTTGCGAACAGGGTGAATGGCTCGGGCGGACCTCGAGGCAGGAGAGGAAAAGTTTCGGGGGATGGACCTTTATGGGAGGAATCAGCGTTCCCATCGAAGAATCCTTGTCAGCACGGCTCGGATGGAAGCATCCTTAAATGTAAGAAACTTCCTGTGCAGAATTTATCCTGTCGAGAGTTCCGAGTTCGGTATAATTCTTCACTTTGAGTAATAATATTCCAGCTTGGATAATCTCAAAGATATGCGCATAAAGATTTCAGTTTCCGCTAGACGAACTGCAAAAATCTGCACTTTACTTATGAATTACGCTCCGCTGAAGCGAATTCTCCTTCGTATTTTATGCCAAGGAAAAAGTATAAATTTATACGTAAGAGCAATTATTTTTTGCAAGCTATGATTAAAATGAAATGCCTCCCATGTCATCCGAGAATTCAATTATACTATATTAACAAGCACGAGAACCGCAGGATAGTTACATAAACTGCGATTGCTTGTTTAACGTATCATCGTTAAAATCGAACCGCGTTAATGAGAATTCTGACCCGAGCCACCGGCAGACATACGGGTATTCTTGTTTCCGCAATTTCTCCAATTCGTTTTAACGAGAGCTTTTTCAAACCGATTGTATTATTCCAGCTTGTTATTTCGTTCTGTCGGAATAGGTTCCCGCTTTGTCGGAGCTACTTTGACATCGGATTATAACCCTATCCGTTTCCGCCAGTTTAATTAAAACGTCATCCATGCTTCACCACCTTTACACGCATTTTCCATTTAAACAGTCCATCCATATAGTACTTAAATTTTGGAACAATATCGACGATTAAATGTAAAATTTAATACGTAATTATTAATCTCGATAATTCTATTGATATGATGATTGTATTAAATAAGGCTGAGAAATAATGTAAATGGGAATTCAGGAGGAATAACATCAATGAATGTGAAATTTAATACATAATTATTAATGTCGATATTTCTATTGATATACAGTTCTAAATAAAACTGAGAAATAATGTAAATAGGAATTCCAGAAGTTCAGAATCGTAATATTTAAATATTGAAATAATATTAATGATTAAATGTGAAATTTAATATATAATTTATAATATCGAAATTTTTGTTGATACGCAGTTTGTCCTAAATTAAATTGAAAAATAATGTAAATAGGAATTCCAGACTTTAGAATCTTAATACTTAAATGTTGAAATAATATTAATGATTAAATGTGAAATTTAATATATAACTTACAATATCGAAATTTCTACTGATAGTAATACTTCGTAATATTTATATTAATATTCAATGATAATACTGATACGCAGTTTCTTGTAAATAAAACTGAGAAATAATGTAAGCGAGAGTTCCTGAAGTTCGTTTCTGCGTCAGACTACTAAATCATCATCGTATACATATGTATATGTAAGTTTATACAGAAATGCTTTAGAGGCAAGTTTAACATAAATCGACAGGAATAGTTCTCTCAGAAAGTTCCCAATGAGATACGTAGAAACAATTAAGTTTTACATTTACCAGACTAAAAATATATTTCTTGAAATTCTGAACTACGAGCTGTCGGTGCTATATTTGAGAGGAAAGTGTGATAAAAAAGGAAGCGGAAGAAGTAGAAGAAAGCGTGGGAGACCGAATGAACCCTGCAGTGCAATAAACGAAGGTATATAGAAAAGGATTAATTAAGGTATAATTCGATTCCCCGTGGGAAGCGGACCACGAAACAAATTTAGCCGAACTCGATTAACCCATCAAGAGAAGACGAGACATTCTTTACGAGGCCGAGCAGAAGGTCGGACGTAAAATTTCCTAATTCCGTGAAACATTCTCGGAGAGGCGATAAGCATAACGGAGTGAGCTTTCGACCTCGATTCCAAGGGATGGGGGGTTAACAAAAAATATTTCACAGCGCGATAGTGAACGGAAGTCCGTCGACGCCAGGGGAAATGAAAAATTCGCAGTGATGTAAAATGTTATCTGTGCTCGCTATTGCATCTATCAACCAGTTCTACGTATGTAATGTTACTTTTTTCTTTGAATCGTTCCACCCATATTTTTTTCGCGTATTTGTTTTCAACGGGTATAAATATTTCTGCGAATAGCGTAGAACTGCGAGCTGTTCGTTTTACGTAGGAAATGAGTTTCTTCCTGGATAGATTACATTACATTTGACTCCGCTTCGTTGTATTTCTTCCTGCAGAGAAATACGCGGAGCATTTTTCCGAATCATTGTAACCAAGTACGCACGATTTATTCGTGACGAATTCTTCGTACGTTCGACACAATAATTTCAACTGGCAGCGCAGGAAGCTTTCGGGTTTCGCTTCGCCTCGGCCGTAATTTCACAAGTGAACGATTCCGTGTAAATCCTTCGTGAGGTGAAGCGGCAGCCTAATGGGATATGACAGTAATTCCACGGCTTGAACTTCCTATCTACTGTCTGAACCTGGGGACGTAAACTGCGAGTGTAATTCCCCTCTAATTAATTAAAGCGACGTTTAACGTTAACGTTGATAGAGGCATTAACGTCGGCCCCGTGAAGGGGAGATTGAAATTAATCTGAAAGCGATCGAATTCATCAAAGAAACCTTGAGGGTATAATGATGGATGTTGAAAAAGCACAAATTGAAAACCAGAACTTTTCCTCGTTACCTGAAATCAAAACGAGAAATTATTTAATTCAAGTTTTCGACGTCTTCAGTTCTAATTAAGTAATTAATACATTTTGCGATTATATTTGTTTAATAACTAAATTTCCTTCTTGTTTCTGTAATTAATATTAATATCAAAATGAATATGTTATCATTTAACGTGGGAACGCGTGCATATAACAAATAAGCACGTGTCTACGTATTTCTCTCTATAGGCAACACGCGATGACGTAACCCGTAATAATTATTGGCTAATGAGAAACTAGAATGGCTTCGACTGGAAATCAGTTATTGGACTTAATAAGCAAAGTTATAATCCCCAGGCAACGTGGTCGCATGCACGTCGATTATTCGATGACTGCGTAATAATTAATTTATTCGATAAACACACCTCTAATGGAAATCAATGAATCCATGTATATACACACTCCGTCAATCGACGCAATCAAAAGCTCATGTTTGTGCACAATTCATCATGGTAATTAGCGTTCCACAAACGAACCAAATAATTTGATATAATGTTTGACTCAGCACTAAACTAAGTTAACTTTTCCGGGATAAAAATGAGCTACGAGATAAGATATCATAATAAATTAAATTTCAGAGTTTTTTACGTCCATGAAAAAGTAACGGTTTTGTATAAATATATAATAGATAAACTGAAGGTACGCTGTTCACAGACACAGAAATAAGATACGAACTTCCTTGGTACACGGCTTTTTTTTAGAAAGTAAGAAGAAAATATGAGAAATGAGGCAGGCAAACTGAAATATATGTAGTTCCCTGAGGAAATATGCGTATCCTTCGAGTTGTTCGCTTGCTTGCTAACGAAATTAAATACGTATTTCAATTTCCAGCAGAGGAAAATTGCACAATGATTACTTCTTTACTATTTAAGTAGGATGAGACGTTGATAAATGAGATAAAAAGGTTGTCCTTTAGTATAGTAGACGTATTACAATGGGAAGTGTTTTTTGGTGTCAATAAAATTGAAAAGATTTTTATTTGGTCGCACAATTTGTTGCTGCTCCGTGTTCTTCTAAAGAGAGCGATTTTTCAAAAGTGTTATTGGATCAGCGCGCAAGTTTCGTCGTAAAATCGCTTCGAGATGAGAATAAGAAGCCGTAGTGTGTAAGTTCCTCGGGGACATGTACGTGTATAGAGATCGTCTTTCCGCGATATTTTCGCTGATAAAAGACAAGATATTGTCCTATAAAGGAAGAGAATTTTTCCTCTAAATTGCGTTCGCGGAAAACACTCTCCGGCAACCCGTGCAATGATTTTTCGCACGTACGTGACTGCCGACGAATAACTTGGATTACGAGAAAAGTGAA
>SMSR01006069.1:0-22710 GCA_019453355.1 Ceratina japonica | reverse complement strand
TATATATATTTGCTTTTATTTACCACAAACGATAATCCAAATGAACGGTTATGAGCACTGAAATTGTTTGTTTATATTGCAACATTGTTGAACGAGCAATAGTGGAACAACGATATAGATGTGAACGTCGGGAAATGCAATGCATATATATTTTCTTGTACGTAATAACTTAAAATTTGAATAAAATATTGCAGTCAGGAAAGAGGTTGTCGGACGGGATTTGCACTCCGTATACTTAGCAGTAAAGATTTATTACCGCCTGCCATCTGAAATTTTATAGCCAGTACACGGAATATCAACGTTCAGGCAATTATTTAACTGTTACGATATTATTTTTGTCGATAATATTAAATCATTAAGCGCGCACGAATGCATTACATCGATCAACGTTCAATGCACGGATACTCCGCGATCGTGAAGTGAATTTATGATTTCGACGGTGGAATAAACGGGGTGTCGTTCACACTCTTGGTCCAAACTTTTGCAACTATCAGGATTGTTGAGATATTTCTCTATGAACTATGCAAGTAGCATAGACTGGGAGAGGGAGAGTATAAGTGGCAGAGAACAGAGGGCAAAGAAGATGCAATAAATTATTTCGCTAATTTGAGGGAGGTGTTTCGTCGTCGCGATGAATGGAGACAGGAATTTATATGACCAAAGTAGGCAGATGAATGAATGTTCGAATTTCATATACTCTTGTCTCCGATTATATCTCCAGAACATCCTTAAATTATAATTCGCTAAAAGCACGTCTCATATCATGCGACTGGCTTAAGGAATCCTATTTTGGACTCGTGATACCTGCGACCATTTGTACTTGTCTATGGGCACGAGACAGTGGCGGATGGAAGATGTAGTGGCTGAGTTTGCGGCCAGGATCCATTAGCAAAAGGAGATAGCAAGGACGTGGAAGGAGACACTAACCGAAATAAGCCGGATCGAAATGCTTTACTCGCTTGACCGCGGTCGTTCTTCGATAAAATCCTTCTTCCCGAAGAGGTCCTTATGTTCATCGGTTACCGTTAACGTTCAGCCTTGTACCGGCTTCTAAACTCGTCTTAAACACTTAGGAATACGATCCTTAGGTTCAAGGATGAGACCGAGACTGCAACCGCGAGTCAAGCCTAGGACTCGCTGCTTCGGGAGTCCTTGGATTCTTTTTCGGTCGCGTATAATCTATAATCGCGTCGTTAAGAAGATTTTTGTTATATGCCAACGTTAACGACCGAGAATTTTCGGGTTTTAATCCCCACGGAATTTGCTTACGGAGGTTCGTTTCATATATTTATGTTCGTAATTTTCTGCGTCGGCTGAGAATTTGTCAAAATCCCATGAAAAAGTTTTGGTACTGAATAGGCGTAATTTATTTTTGTTTATATATATATATAGCTTATATATATTTGCTTTTATTTACCACAAACGATAATCCAAATGAACGGTTATGAGCACTGAAATTGTTTGTTTATATTGCAACATTGTTGAACGAGCAATAGTGGAACAACGATATAGATGTGAACGTCGGGAAATGCAATGCATATATATTTTCTTGTACGTAATAACTTAAAATTTGAATAAAATATTGCAGTCAGGAAAGAGGTTGTCGGACGGGATTTGCACTCCGTATACTTAGCAGTAAAGATTTATTACCGCCTGCCATCTGAAATTTTATAGCCAGTACACGGAATATCAACGTTCAGGCAATTATTTAACTGTTACGATATTATTTTTGTCGATAATATTAAATCATTAAGCGCGCACGAATGCATTACATCGATCAACGTTCAATGCACGGATACTCCGCGATCGTGAAGTGAATTTATGATTTCGACGGTGGAATAAACGGGGTGTCGTTCACACTCTTGGTCCAAACTTTTGCAACTATCAGGATTGTTGAGATATTTCTCTATGAACTATGCAAGTAGCATAGACTGGGAGAGGGAGAGTATAAGTGGCAGAGAACAGAGGGCAAAGAAGATGCAATAAATTATTTCGCTAATTTGAGGGAGGTGTTTCGTCGTCGCGATGAATGGAGANACATTCATATAACACTTTTAGATGTACAAACGGGATGTTTGAAATTTTTGCTGGAGCCTCTAACAAAAAAGTTTAACATCATGATCTTTTCTTTTTTCTTCGAGATTTTGACGAATAGTAATTTATTTTAATTGTTTGTTACACATTACATAGTAAACCAAGCCTTTTAGAAGGCCACAAAAAATTAAGTTAGTTGGCTCCATTTTAAAGAACTTATTCCGTTTTGAAGTGTGTCCGGATATTAATGGGAGTCACTGTAAATGTTGATGTTACCGGTTAGAGACAACAAATTATTGTACAATATGGGATAAATATAGTTAAAAGCATTAAATTTACAATAAGATACTTTAGAAATAATCTATTGTATCGATCTTTCAATAAAATTACAACCATAAAAATATTGTACCTGAAATTATTTTTTACTGCACGCGTATCCCGATTCAATCTTTTTCTTTTTACGTGTTAATAAACTCTGTTCTTTCTTGAGACAACAAATTATTATATAATACAATATGGGACAAATATAGTTCAAAGCAATAAATTTATAATAAGATATTTTAGAAATAATCTACTGGATCGATCTTTCAATAAAATTACAACAATAAAAATATTGTACCTGAAATTATTTTTTATCCCAGTTCAATTTGTTTTTTACGTGCTAATAAACTCTGTTCTTTCTCAAGACAACAAATTATTGTATAATACAATATGGTACAAATATAGTTAAAAGCATTAAATTTATAATAAGATATTTTAGAAATAACCTACTAAATCGATCTTTCAATAAAATTAGAACCGAGTACAGAACAAATATTCTACCTAAAATTATTTTTTACTCGATCCCGATTGAATTTGCTTTTTACTTGCTAATAAACTCTGTTCTTTCTTGAGACAACAAATTATTATACAATATTATTATACAATATAGGACAAATATAATTAAAAGCATTAAATTTATTTTAAAGATATTTTAAAAATAATCTATTGTATGGATCTTTCAATAAAATTACAACCGACTACAGAATAAATATTCTACCAGAAATTATTTTTTACTCCATCCCGGTTCAATTTGCTTTTTACATACTAATAAACANACAAATTATTGTACAATATGGGATAAATATAGTTAAAAGCATTAAATTTATAATAAGATATTTTAGAAATAATCTACTGGATCGATTTTTCAATAAAATTACAACCGACTACAGAACAAATATTCTACCAGAAATTATTTTTTACTCCATCCCGGTTCAATTTGCTTTTTACATACTAATAAACTCTGTTCTTCCTAAGACGCCACAGCAGCTCCTCTGTTTATCTCCTATACTCGAGCACTGATCGGCTGAAACGAGCTTGCTAACAAGCAATTAAATTAGGCCAAAAGGTATCCACGATTATTCGTCGACTAAATTTAACCAACTCGTTTCCTTTTTTGTTTCAGGTAAGTTCACGCCGGACCCGGACTGACCTCAACGAAGGACGGTAATGCACCGAAGCTCCGAAACGGATAAGCATCTCGGCTGTTCGTTAGCCGGGGCCCGAAAACTCGGCGCTTAAAAACAAAACGGGCCTTGGTGGTCGTCGCGCGTTTCGTGGAACACGGGGCCTCGCCACGAATGTAACCCTCCTCGTGTGGTGTATATAATGTAAACGGGGGAACGAGTCCGCGAGTGGTTCGTTTGCCTGCGCCTGCGGTAATGGGGTCTTAGATCGGCCGGATAGATTAACAGACGAATACACGTGTCAGGTTCAGATTGACGCGATTCCATTTTAACGAATTATCTTGACCGAATCGACCGGCAATGGCCGACACAGCAGGAATGTCATTTTTCTCCTGCTCTCCGTTCAGCTATACTACTAGTTACTGGAATTTCTTGTTTTTCTAGGTTGAGGATTAGTCGAAATTTCTTAAGGGCAGATGGAGATATGGAGTAGTGATACTTTGTTGGATATTTTATTTCCAAAACTTGGAAATTTTCATTTCTTATGGATGTATTTATTCATTACTTATACTGTTTTTTAAGAAGATAAAGCACATTATAAAAAGTTACTGGAATTTCTCGTTTTCCTAAGATGAGGGTTGTTGAAAATTTCTTAAGAAGTAGATTTAGATACAAAGTAATGAAACTTTGTTGTACACTTTATTTCCAAGATTTGCAGTTTTTCATTTTTTATGCATGTATTTATTCATTACTTATACTGTTTTTTAAGAAGATATAGCACATTGTATAAGTTACTGGAATTTTTCGTTTTACTAAGTTGAGGATTGTTGAAAATTTCTTAAGAAGTAGATTTAAATACAGATTAATGATACCTTATTGAGTATTTTATTTCCAAAACTTGCATATTTTTATTTTTTACGAATATACATATTCATTACTTATACTGTTTTCTAAGAAGATAAAGCACGTTATAAAAGTGACTAGAATTTCTCATTTTCCTAAGTTGAAGTTATTGAAAATCTCTTAAGAACCAAATTTAGATACAAAATAATGATACTTTGTTGGATATTTTATTTCCAAAACTTGCGTATTTTTATTTCGTATGAGTATACATATTTATTATTTATACTGTTTTTTAAGAAGATGAAGCAATGATACTTTGTTGAACACACAAGATTTGCATTTTTCATTTTTTATGTACGTATTTATTCATTCCTTTTACCGTTTTCTATGAAGATAAAGCACGTTATAAAAGACGACATTCTACGATGACGAAGATTTGCTGCTTCTAAACTGACTTCCATTCACTCTAATCCTCCATTCTGGTTGCAACTCTGTTATGTACTCGGACAAAGCATTCTAGATTTCTCTTATCGCGAACAAGTAGAATTCTCGACCGATAGACTTTAAAGGTGTTACAATGCTATCTAAATCAACGTAAAGGTTGACTTTATAAACGCGGCCGGTTGTTAGCCGCGCGGTTTAACGGCAGCGCAGGGATCAACGTTTTCTCAAACACCGGGACTCCGTAAATCAATTGATATGCACCGTTTGTGGAGCACGTTCGCGCTAAAATAAGTCGCGGCCAGCATTTATGCAAATGATCGACTGTCCACCGTCGGCCGCGACATGCGTCTGCACTTAATTTATTTTTCCCTTAATTTCGTATAGCGGTTGCGGACAAAGTATAGTAGAACGGGACCGTGTCTCGAGCGGGAGATTACCCGCGGGCGGGTAGTTTGAAAAATGAGTTTGTATAATTTTAATTCGACGTCCGCGGCTACGAACGATGGTTACACGCTCGAAGATTGATCGATATGTTCCCCGCTAACAGCTAAGTGCCCATGTATGTATGAACGTATTAGCATGTTTACTTCGGAATGACTCCTCTCCTTCCTTATTCCACTATTTAATTATGGGAAAGTATTCTGACTTCCACAAAGAATCTTCTTATTTATCTTTTTATTACAATACCTAAAAAAAAACTTTGGTAGATTTAAGTTCGAAGATTTTCGACCTCCCGAAAATTCTGACGTTTAATAGTTAAAGTAATAATTTATAACGCGCGTTATACTATAATGTTTCGAGACATAATTTGAATTAGTGGCTTGAGGCGTCGGGCGTCGTGTTTTTCGACTCTTTTACTGATTCGCTCCGTAGATAGGTTTAGATCCCAGCTGACAGAACGCATCTCGGGCGCACGTTTTACAAGTTGTTTTACAACCCGAGGATACAACGCCACACGCTGAGAGCCGCAGGACCTTTCCCTCTCCCTATCACCGACTGACCCGCGCGCCGCCGCCGCTCTCTTTTGTCCTGGACACGGATTCGTATTTTCGACGAGGCTTCCTCCTTTAAAATGTCCTCCTGTCGACGCCTCCACGTCTGCCCGACGTATGCACCTCGCGCCCGCTGGACAGTTTATATACGCGGCCCAAACAGTTAGCATCTAAATCTCCTACAAATGTACAACGACTGTTAGCATGTTAAGGATGTTCTGGAGGTAAAAACGTTCAGAAATTCTTGAAACGTTAACAAAACGTAGTTTTTTCTATATTAAAGCAATTGTCAAAGTTTGGGTTCGATTCACTTCATCGTTTAAAAATTATAGCAATTTGAAGTTTGCACATTTTAAGGTAGTTGTTGCCTTCGACCATATAGCTTATGGACCGCTCAAGCTATAGTATAGTCCGTAACCAACATCTTCCATGCCCACAGGGGAGTTGACTTTAATGCGCAAGCGTACTATATTACTAATTGAAATTTTGGTCGGTTATAGAAGTAATGCGATCGGTAACTGGAATTTTTGTTATATTTTTCGAATTCATTTCATTTTATGAATAATTGGCATTTGTAAATTATATTAGTATTGAAACCCGATACAGGATACTCATGTATTTGCTATATGTCATTGCCAATATAATGACGAATTTCGAATTTTATATACTTTTGTCTCCGATTGTACCACCAGAACATCCTTAACCCAAATATTAAGGTAGTTCTACACCAAAACGACTTAACGATTAGAAAAATCTGAAATTTAGCGTATGAGTCGGTTTTAGTTAAATAATGACTCAGTTAAATTTTGGTAAACTTTTAGAGCTTAAGAAAAAAGTAATAAAGATTTCAATTCAAATGGTTTTTCGCAAATATCTAAGTGCCTATTGGTCGGACGACGTATATACATCAGATCGAAATTGTAGATCGATAAATTCTCTACAACAATCGTTCTTCACATTTTTTGCCTGCGAGCAACTGTTTTCAAAATAACACGCGGTAAAACTTTGGATAAACTGAAGTATCCAAAAACATTACGTATGCGGCTTGCCTTCGAAAGCTTCAACTTTTGCCGCGTGTTAGTTTGAAAACAGTTGCTCGCAGGCAAAAAATGTCAAGAACGATTGTTGTAGAGAATTTATCGATCTACAATTTCGATCTGATGTATATACGTCGTCCGACCAATAGGCACTTAGATATTTGCGAAAAACCATTTGAATTGAAATCTTTCTTTCTTATCAAGCACTAAAAGTTCACCAAAATTTAGCTGAATCATTATTTAACTAAAACCTACTCATACGCTAAATTTCATATTTTTCTAATCGTTAAGTCGTTTTGCTATAGAACTACCTTAAACGAAAAATTGGCATCTCGATTTTTGGGAAGACTTTGATCCCTCATTACAAAAAAAATCTAGTATTATCTAAACTGCATTTTCGCAACTTAAAACGTTCTGCTAACAGTTACACGCGGGACATTAGGTTAATTAAGCGATTATAGGATTTATATAACTACAAAGTCGCGTTTGGAATATATAATTGATCGAGCGGCGCCAGCTAACGATACTGGAAATACTGGATATTCCGGAATAAGAGTCACTCTCACTTTGCATGTCGACACCCTTTCCGCGGTGGGTTTAGCATTCCACGGCCAATAAAAGTGCACCATTTACTGTACCTAGGCGTCGTGATGCGACCAAAACAGATCTCGAGAAGCAAACCTGATTTGTAGGCAAATTTACATATCGTCTGGCTTTAAAAAATGTATATAGGGATAGTCGCTTTATCTTCGAACTTAAGTGCTTTTACTTTCTTCTCTGAACTTGGTAGACATTCATATTTCTTTAGTTACGAAGTGGCAGACATAGTTCGACAAAAAACAGCATTTTTAATCTGACTAGTCGAGTCGTACAACAAATTGTGGAAATAGTCACTTTATCGTCAGGTGAGTCGCTTTATCTTGGAAATTGAGTGCTTTTAATTTCTTCTCCGAATTTAATAGACTTTCATATTTCTTTAGTTATGAAATGGCAGTCGCATTTTGTTAAAAAACAGTATTTTTAATCTGATTGATCGAATCTTAAAACGAACTGTAGAAATAGTCGCTTTATCAACAGTTAAATTGCTTCATCTTCGAACTTAAGTGCTTTTAATATCTTCTCTGAATTTAATAGACTTTCATATTTCTATAGGTACGAAATGACATTCGTAGTTTCTCAAAATCATTACTTTCAACCTGACCGGTCGAGACCTCAATATAAATGAATAAGTACGTCCTAAACGACTGTTTTGTNGCTTCATCTTTGAACTTAAGTGCTTTTAATATCTTCTCTGAATTTAATAGACTTTCATATTTCTATAGTTACGAAATGACGAAATTCATAGTTTCTCAAAATCATTACTTTCAACCTGATCGGTCGAGACCTCAATATAAATGAATAAGTACGTCCTAAAACGACTGTTTTGACGACACGACCGAACCGATAGAATGATTTGCGAATAAACTACGAACGAAGAGGCCTAGTCAATATTCGTAGGCACGTTGGAACGTCGGAACGCCTCGCAGCTCCATGAAGGAGTTACGATACGTTCGAACAGTATACTAACATACAAGCGTGCACCGCGAGCATGCGAGGAAGAGCCGCTTCAATTATCAGGCTCGTTTGTAGCAACATTGTTTACAGCGTCTGCTCGCTACGAGGTATTTATCCGAGAGTTGGCATTCTGGACGGTTTTACAACCCATCCACCGTGCCGGCCACTTATACCTGCATGTGTACCAGGTTTTACGTATATGTATACGTACGGCACAAAATACAAAGGCACGCTATAGCGGACTATTCAATGAATAATTCTCCGTTAATTGCGAGACCATTCCTCCCACTAGGAATGTAGCTGTGCTTAATTCCCAGGCTAATATTTCATTAACCGTGGTATTTAGTATAATACTACGCAAACAAGTTCCATATGCATAATAAATATGCGCGTCAGCGCGTACGAACTAAACTAAATATACAGTGACTTCCATTAATATTTGGAGACATTTTGAAACGGTATAAGATTTTTAGTATTGGATTAAAGAACTTTATCTTCTGTGGAATTTTAGAGAGCTTAATTTACTATAGAATGTGTAACAAAAAATTAAAAAAACTTGGTATTCATTGAAATCGCGAGGAAAATAGTAAAGGACATGGTTTTGAACTTTTTTATTAGAGTCTGGAATAAAAATTGGAATTGTCTCGTTTGCAGATCTAAAGTTTATTAAGATAAATTGAAGAATTTTTCGATATGTCTAACTCTTTGTAAAATTCATATTCTCGTGAACTACTCGACTTTAAAGTGTTTTAAAATAATTACAAATTTCACTATTGCTATTTATTTTGTTTAAATTATTATTATCAAATCACAAAATAATTAAAGAATTTCTTTTATTTCGTCTAATACGTTTAAAAAATTCATAATTAATGATTTTAATAAAAATCCGCAGTATTTGGGGCATCGGCAGTAATTAGTACATTTACCCTATAACACTTTTAGATGTACAAACGGGATGTTTGAAATTTTTGCTAGAGCCTCTAACAAAAAAGTTTAACATCATGATCTTTCCTTTTTTCTTCGAGATTTTGACGAATAGTAATTTATTTTAATTGTTTGTTACACATTACATAGTAAACCAAGCCTTTTAGAAGGCAACAAAAAATTAAGTTAGTTGGCTCCATATTAAAGAACTTATTCCGTTTTGAAGTTTGTCCGTCCAGTAAGCAAGAAATCATTGCCACAAGGTTACTATAACGTTTTTCAATAACGTGATAATATTATAAAGTATGTAGTTTTTAATGTTGCGTGCAACTTCATTATGAAGTAATATTATTAAGTAATATTTTAAAAATATTTATAAAACATTATATCGTGACGTTTATATAATTTACATAAAATCAATATTTCAAAAGATTGATCTAACGTTTCTTGTTTACTGGGCGGATATTAATGGGAGTCACTGTATTTCACTCATAAATACCCTTTGCTTAGACGAATTGTTTTCAGAAGGACGAAGGACGATGGGCGCGAGCCATAAAAGTCGGGTTCGGGTTTCGAGTCATAGGAAAAAATCCTCGGGGGTGACCATTGTCTCATATCTGTAAACCGTATCGGGGTAAAAAAAGCCTGTTCGCCGAAGTGGGCTGCTAGGTTCTCAGGACGGTCGGTCCCAGAACCTTCGGCGGGCCCGCCGACGGGCCCGTCGGCTCTCGTCGTGGTCGGCTGTCGTCGTCGGGAAACGCGGCGCTGCGCACCGCGTCCTCGAAATTCACCCGTTCCCCGTTTCTCTTCTTCTTCTCTTCTATCCTCTCCTACGTTGGATTCTTTTGTTTCCCGCCGCGGNCGGGCCCGCCGACGGGCCCGTCGGCTCTCGTCGTGGTCGGCTGTCGTCGTCGGGAAACGCGGCGCGGCGCACCGCGTCCTCGAAATTCACCCATTCCCCGTTTCTCTTCTTCTTCTCTTCTATCCTCTCCTACGTTGGATTCTTTTGTTTCCCGCCGCGAAACCCCAGTCGAGATCCTATCTGACGTAAATAATTATCCTGCAGCCCGGCAGATGCCGCGGCCTCGCATCCGACCGCGCTTCGAAGGACCAAAGGATGCTGCGAGAGACGCGGCCAACGAACGCCTCGGGATTTTCATTTTAATCGGAGATCTCGACCGATCGCGCCGCTTAAAAATATTCAAAATACTCAAGGGGATACAATACACTCTTTTTTCTTTTTAAAGAAAGCTGGAAAAAATATAGTTGCCTCCTTCGACGACGGCGATCTCGATGTTTATTCGAAAGTAAATCCTCTCCTCTGCCTCTTTCTCGCTTTTCGGTACAGATTGTGCAGAGAGTAATAATTTTCGGAAGCAATTTTTCTTTTTTTTTTTGGCTGGAATCCGGTGATTACAGGGTATTGTTGCGAACGCGCACGCGGTTTCCTTTTCGAGAATGGACGAACGTCGATGCGAAACGCTTTTATGGCTCGTGTGTAATTGAGCTGCGTGCAGCTGATTTTGTTCTTAAGGGTCGTGAGAAGCGATTCGCTTCGGGATGTACTAAACTCGAAAAAAGACATGTTTCAGGTTGATTGGGAAAATTAGTTTGATCGTGACAGTGAAACGTGTTATTATTTGTAAACAGACCACAATTAAATATTTGAAGCTTCAGATATTGTTAATTGTTAAGCAGAATAAAAAACGTATCTTATAAAATTTCGACCGTAAAGTCGATTCCAATAAAATCATATCTGAAAAGTAAAATGTTGAGCACCTAAAATATTTAGAATATTTCAATACTAAAAATGGATTCATTTTATTTTAAATTCAGTAAATTAAATGTTTCTTTACTAATTAAACAAATTATATGTAATTTATTCTGACAAGCACTTTATTATATATATTTAATTCATATATTACATACATTACATATATTTAATTTTCATTACATACATACAGGCATATCATTATTATGACAAGCACTAAAAAATATTCTGCGTCTTCTTATCGACTCAAGCCTGATATACTATCATAAGAACAGTTTGGAAGCGTTTCATTCCAAGCATCTATTGTCTATCTATATATAGTGATCGTTTAATTTATTCTCGAGGNTGTTCTTAAGGGTCGTGAGAAGCGATTCGCTTCGGGATGTACTAAACTCGAAAAAAGACATGTTTCAGGTTGATTGGGAAAATTAGTTTGATCGTGACAGTGAAACGTGTTATTATTTGTAAACAGACCACAATTAAATATTTGAAGCTTCAGATATTGTTAATTGTTAAGCAGAATAAAAAACGTATCTTATAAAATTTCGACCGTAAAGTCGATTCCAATAAAATCATATCTGAAAAGTAAAATGTTGAGCACCTAAAATATTTAGAATATTTCAATACTAAAAATGGATTCATTTTATTTTAAATTCAGTAAATTAAATGTTTTTTACTAATTAAACAAATTATATGTAATTTATTCTGACAAGCACTTTATTATATATATTTAATTCATATATTACATACATTACATATATTTAATTTTCATTACATACGTACAGGCATATCATTATTATGACAAGTACTAAAAAATATTCTGCGTCTTCTTATCGACTCAAGCCTGATATACTATCATAAGAACAGTTTGGAAGTATTTCATTCCAAGCATCTATTGTCTATCTATATATAGTGATCGTTTAATTTATTCTCGAGAACACTGTCGCGATCAAACAGAAAAGTCATCGAATCCAGCTTATCCCCGTTTACACAGCGACGACTTGAATTGGATAAACCGAATTCGACAAGCCGAAGAAGAAATTTCGACTGACAAGCGGACAAACATGGACGATCACACAACTACTGGTAAGTGTCAAAATTCTTTTTTTTTTTTTATTCTTCTCATTTAATGAAAACGTTTGGTCGTCTGGAAGATGTGGCAAGTTGGTATGTACACATATCCGCAGTTGTGTTCAGAGGGTCTATTGATTATTGGGAATACATATCAATAAGTCAAACACGGAGTATTGCTCGCCGGTGAGCGATAAACGGTGATAATTGATAAGGAAAATGAAAATAACAGCAAAGTAAATAATGGAGTACTACGCGCGCAGATAAACCGCTGTCGTTAAGTTGAATATTCGTTCTCAGCAGATAAACTTCCACTCAAAAAATAATGATCAAATTTATAGAAAATTGCATTCTTTATATATGTACAACAAGTAGAGCAAGGTCTTCAATTGTAAAAGTAGACACTACATTATACATATATTTATCCAAGTGCGATTTTCCTTTGGACGTGTTGTACCATGTAGAAAATTCTCAATTAAAAAAAGAAATTTCATGTTTTCTGAAATGTAATTTTTCTAAAATGAATTTAAAAGGTAGTAGTGTCGATTTTAGAATTACCGTTCAGATATTGATAAAACTCTGTATACTGGTCAATTATAGGCTAAAAGTAACCTAGTTAAATTTTTGCGAAGCTAGGGTACTCCAAAAAAAAGTTACGACGATTTTTACTTTTACGATAATAACACGGAGTCTTATGGAGAATCTCCTTTCAGATAGAAATTCTCAAAATCTACCGTTCAGAATGAAATAAAATTTGACAAGGTATTAGTTGATATCTAAACGAAGATGTTAATTGCTTACATTTATTAATTTAGTACGTATGAATATAATAAATTTTTTATTTTCACGGCTCGCCGTCCGATCTGACAACACCGTAAAATAAATTGAAGCGCGCGCTATTTGAATAATCAGATTTTGTAAACAACTCACTATAAAAACAGTCATGGAATCGCGATCTCGCAGTGGCGCGAACATAGACATAAGAAATATAGACCGAGCGTGCCGTGTAATTTTGCTGGTTCTCGGTGTGAGAGAGAAAACCGATATTGGCAGTATTACTCTCTCTCTCTCTCTTATGGAATGAGAGTGGGGGATACCGAGTGAGTGGAGTCTTATTCCCCTACGGAAAGCCGTAGCCAGCCGTGGTCCAGGCATCCGTCTACCCCTCCATCCCTACTCCGTCGTATTAGAGAGAGAAAGAAAGATTGCCAATTGTATTTCGTCTCTCTCACACAGGGTTCCAAAGCTCCCATAAGATCGCTCGGTCTATATTTCTTATGTCTATGGGCGCGAATACCAAGAATGATTGTTGTAGAGAATTTATCAATCTATAATTTCGATCCGATGCATATATATCGTCCGACCAATAGGAACTAAGATATTTGCGGAAAACAATTAAAATTGAAATCTTCAGAACTTTTCTCTCATCCCATGAAAGTTCGCCAAAATTTAACAGAGTCATTATTTAACCAAAATCTACTCATACGCTTAATTTTAGATTTTTCCTAATTTTAAAACTGTTACCGGTAGAACCTCCTTAATGAGATTTTTTGCGTGTTGAAACAAGAATTACTAATTCAGTATAAAGGAACGAAAAATAACCTCCAAAATTATGCAGAAAGCCATTTTTCATGGTTTCACATGGCTGTGCATTTGAGTTCGAGACTCCATTGATTCATAGCTCTCGCCGTGATCGGTAAATTGTCTCCTCAGTTTCTCGAACCGTTCTCCGCGATAGCTTATCAAGTCGACTGGATCCGACCTCGTTCTGGGCGACACTTATGCCGATCGCGAGCCTCTCGCGGATTCGCAGATCCTGCTAACCCGTAACGCTGTCGCCCCAACTGATTTACGATCACGATCGATCGTTCCATAGACGACTATTCTCTTTCTCTCGTAACGCGAATTCCACGATTCCGCGGAGACGTCGTAAGCCAGAATTCTGTGTGCGTATACGTGCGCTTACATTATTGCGCGGACGAATCGATTCGATTTCATGGAGAATTTCAGTGGTGCAAGTATGTACCGTCGTGAATTTCATGGTGGAATTGCACCGGTGGTGTTCGCGTTACGGTATTCTGATTTTAGATCTGTTTCTACTGTTCGCTATGGGACGAAGATACGAGTTCTTGCTACTTGATATTCGAAGTTTTTGCCGCTAAAGGGTTTCACGCGTGGGTTGGACGATCTCCATTTTGTTTTGACTAAAATAATAGAAATCTAACGAGATCTTCAAACGATCTCTATAAAAAATCCATTATGATAAAGAATACTGTAAAATTCTTATTCTACTGTTTATTTTTAATTTTGACTAAAATAATAGAAATCTAACGAGATCTTCAAACGATCTCTATAAAAAATTCATTATGATAAAGAATACTATACAATTTTTATTCTACTACTTATTTTTAATTTTGACTAAAATAATAAAAATCTAACGAGATATGTTTTCAAACGATCTCTATAAAAAGTCCATTATGATAAAGAATACTGTAAAATTCTTATTCTACTGTTTATTTTTAATTTTGACTAAAATAATAAGAATCTAGCGAGACATTTCTTCAAACGATCTCTATAAAAAATCCATTATGATAAAGAATACTGTAGAATTCTTATTCTACAGTTTATTTTTAATTTTGACTAAAATAATAAAAATCTTAAGACACATTTCTTCAAACGATCTGCATAAAAAATCCATTATGATAAAGAATACAATACAATTCTTATTCTACTGTTTATTTTTAATTTTGATNCTATTCTACTGTTTATTTTTAATTTTGACTAAAATAATAAGAATCTAGCGAGACATTTCTTCAAACGATCTCTATAAAAAATCCATTATGATAAAGAATACTGTAGAATTCTTATTCTACTGTTTATTTTTAATTTTAACTAAAATAATAAAAATCTAACGAGACATTTCTTCAAACGATCTCTATAAAAAATCGATTATGATAAAGAATACTGTAGAATTCTTATTCTACTATTTATTTTTAATCCAAGATCTCTTACACGTATACACGTATGTACATACATATCTGTCTCGTAAAGAGTGACTATCCTGTCAGGTACTGTTTTATCACCAACAGGTGCTCAGAAATTCATTTAGTAATTCCTACTGCGATCGGTAATGAATCGGTGGCTAAATAAATATTTCATCTGACTCATTCAACGCTTGGAATATCTGCCACGAAAATAATTCATGAAAAATTCATTTTTTCTGATAATAATTCATGAAAAATTCGAATAGTAAAATAAATGTTACGAAGATTGCAATTAAAAGGTAATTATGAACAATACAAAGTTTGTTCCGTAACAAAGAATTTTTCATCATTTAAAAATACGGGATCACAAAAAGCTGACAGAAAACAAGCATATATTCTCATCGATTGCTCTGGAGTAGTTCTCATGAATATCTGCTTTTACGGGTCCGAACGGTTTCGCGAGGCAGATCACCTGAAACTCAGTCAATCACGCAACGTCTGCCTGACTGCTGAATTATGCCCCGGCAATAAATCGAACAGGCCGGATTGCCCCCGGTATTTGCAAAATGTTCAGTATTCCCGCATCATACTGGCGAACGATCTTCGAGCGATCGTTTCATCTCGTTGTTTTTCCGAGAACAACTACCTATTCTCAAGTCAAGGTGAGAACAGGCGCAAACCGCCGGCGAAACGATCCAACGATGCAACGAGGGGAAACAGGATAAAAGGGAGAAGCTGAAAGAATTCTCCGCGCTAAAACCGAATCGAGGCGAAAGAAAATGGAGGCGGGCGAAAATCCGCGGCGAAACGATAATGCCCGGTCTGTGTCGATCGTTGCAAGTCTCTTGTAATTATCGTTCTGCATCGGCTAACAATACTAGCGACTGTCAAAGTCCGTAGCTACGGCTCGCCTTGATTAGTCGCCACTTGCTAAAAGCCTCCGACTGGAAACTCAGGTTGCACGTGCGGAACCCTAGTTCCTCGAAGTAAAAAGAGAACTATTCTTGTAATTCTTGCGAAGTGAAGAATGAAGGAACGTTTTTTAATCGATGAAGTGGTTGGAATTGTTTATTAATATTATATTAAGGACTGGGTGACTCGAATCCCTCTTATAATTTTCTTAAATTTTCTATGTGTAAAAAATGTTGCTGATTATTGTTCGTCTTTATACTTTCTGGTATCAATGTTTCAAGAAATGTCTATTTTAAAACTTGAATAAAAATGGAACCCTAGTTTCTCGAAGTAAAAAGAGAACTATTCTTGTAATTTTTGCAAAATGAATGAAGAAACGTTCTATAATCGATGAAATGATTTGGAATTGTTTATTAATATTATATTAAGGACTGGACGACTCAAACTCTTATTATAATTTTCTGGATTTTCTATGTGTGTAAAAAATATTCTTGATTACTGTTCTTCTTTATACTTTCTAATATCGATGTTTCAAGAAATGTCAATTTTTAGACTTAAATAAAAATGGAACCCTAGTTTCTCCAAAGTAAAAAAAAAAAAAAACTATTCTTGTAATTCTTGCGAAGTGCCGAATGAAGAAACGTTTTTTAATCGATGAAGTAATTGGAATTGTTTATTAATATTAAGAATTCGAATTCCTCTTACAATTCCCTTGAAATATATAAAACCTATATATACAAAAAATACTATTAATTAATCCTCGCCTTCATGCATTCTACTATCAGTATTTCAAGAAATATCCGCTTTGAAACTCTAATACAAATATATAGTTATGTATTTTAATAAATATTTGTAATCACAGCGTTCGAAGAATTAACATGTGACCGAGATTCGTAATCAAAATCCATCGGAATACTTAGTCACGTATCATTGACATAACAAACTTCTCGTTTGACATTTACAAAGCGGCACAAGTATTCACGTCTTACGCGTTGCATCTCGTATATATCCGGCTTGGGTCGTTCGCTTATCACGCATTGCGAAAGACATTCCTGCCGGAACCGCGAATTCGACTGCACGCCAGACACGGCGTTATTCGTAACGAGTTTATTCGTTTCCAAGAACTCATTGCGTCGAACTCGTTTTTCGGCGACTATATTCACGGCCTCGCGCAAATATTACGCAATTTTAAATGCGATTGCAAATTCGACGCGGCGAACTGTCGCGTTAAAAAACGGTCGGCGCGTGAAACGACGAGAAGAAAGGAACACTAAAAACTGGGAGCAGGCTGTCAACACCCTTGTAGACGATTTGCAATTTTAATGCTCGGCCGTGAATCCCCTATCCCCCTCAGTTCCCGTTCGCTTCGGGTGCATTATGGTACGTGCTACGGGGATGCCTACACGTAACGCGATAGCGTAATAACGCAAGACTGATGCAGTCATGCAAATTGCTATTCAAACGGGCTGCTACTATATACGTATTCTTCTTCGCCTCGAATTGCCCGATCGCAGATATTATTGTTACGGGGACGCTTATCCCTGCGTAATTACTTTCGCCGCGATACTCATCGAAGGGTCGGAAGTAGACACCTAGCCGGAAGACAATGTCCGCAGTGAATTTATTCAGCACCGGTTAAGGTTGCGTGAACCCTTACATAAAAACAATGATAAACCATTGCAGTTTTAACAGTTACTAGATTATAAATCAAGATCGAATGTTCGCTTGAATATTTTTTATACGTTTTATAAACGATTGAAATATTATGCGAATCGAATGACTGCGATGAATGGCGCCTGTATATTCGACTGTTTGGGCTGCGAATTCAACGAAACCACGAACCAAAGCTATGAATGAGCGAACCTTATGTTTTCACGAGTCTCACGTATTGCTCGCGGTGGAATAACTACGCGTCGGGCTTGTGCGTATCTCTGTTGCTTGGTACGCGCTTTTTCGCCAACACGTGTGGACCGTGATCGCCGTTACTCGACTGCTTAACAAGCTATAAACAAAACGCTCAGGTTGGCATGCTTTAATTAGAGCAATTCCAAACTTATTCGTAGTGAAGCCAAGAATCGGTTCAAACATTTATATTCGTTTCTGGAACGAGTTATTATATATAATCTACGCCTCATTCCAATGTTCGATCTCTGGTATTTACATGATCGTTCTTACAAAAAGGAAATAAAAGAAAGTCAGATTTAATTTGCAGTTGCACAACTCCTGGGAGAAACCAATACATCTATAGCAATGTACTTCAACGACATTAGATGTACTTTAACTATACGGACACGTTTCATGAAAATAAAAATAATTATTGACTATTTCGTTGATTGAAGATGTGATTATATACAGGGTGTTCGCGAAATCGTGGTACAACCGGCTAGGGAATTATTCCTCACATAAACTCTAGTCGAAAACAAGCTTTTACTTTATTAGAATAAATCAATTATTAAAATTTACGGCTAATTATTAATTGAAAGGTAAATATGCTAATTACTGCGAATTTTTATGCAAGGTAACTTTCAACGCGAAAATCAACTATTTGAATACAAGATTCAGGTTAAATTATTTTTTGAACAAGCTTTATTATGTTATAAATGTGTAAAAAAACAATTATATCTCAAGAAGACGTATACGTTAAATTAAATAAATCATTTTTATAAGGTGATGAAATACAGGTATTACTGCGAGTATAAGGCAATTACTGCGAGTCAAATACTGCGGGAACCCTAATTACTGCGAGCCAAATACTGAGGATATCGAAATAATTTCATCACTTTTTATTAAATATTTTTTAATAAAATATTATACGAAATACATGTGTTATTTCAATTTTTTTTTTTTTTTATTGCACTTCTTGAATACTTCAATCCACTCTCAACAACAATCAAATATGCTTTCGAGCCGACTAATCCTACTCTACAAGGTTATGCTTTACAGTTCGCGTATTCGCAGTAATAAGCGTTCGTGAAATATACTGTGTGGAATATAATGCGGTCATTAATATATTAAAGACACACATTAAATTAACATACTTTCGTATTTTTCTAACTAAATAATGCATATTTTGATTGTGTGTAATATTAAAACGTACAATGTATTAATATTATTGAAAACAAATGGAATTTGAAAAGAGATGTTTGACAGACGTCAACCAAAATTATTGGAAAATTCATATTCTCGTGAACTACTCGACTTTGAAGTGTTTTAAAGTAATTATAAATTTCATTATTGCTATTTATTTTGTTTAAATTATTATTATCAAATAACAAAATAATTAAAGAATTTCTTTTATTTCGTCTAATACGTTTAAAAAATTCATAATTAATGATTTTAATAAAAATCCGCAGTATTTGGGGCATCTGCAGTAATTGGCACACTTATCCTATATGTATATCAATTTTTGCTAATCGTCAGATCACCGTTTCCTCAGTGTACATTTTTTCAGTGTATTTTACAAAGCTGGTCAGAAATCGTTTCATGTACCTGTACATAGTCTTGTGACGAAGGTAAGGTAGTTAATAAAGCGGACTCTCGCAGCTCACGCTTTGTTTGTTCTCGCTGCTAATTCAAAGTTCAGTCTCTTTTTAACATAGGCGCGTTGAAAAGCCGCGGGTAAACAGAACTCGTTCCTTGCGAGATACAGTTGTGAGCGTGACATTTCAAATTATCAAGTTCAGCCAAATAGAGTCGGCGATTCTCGGAGTTTCTGTACCTCTAACTGGATTCTCGTCTACGTTTCTTCAACGTACACTGCTGTTCTTCAAATAACATTACTCTAGAAATTACAACCCGGTACATGTTTCTTCAGACAAGAATGTACAGCGAGCAAATATAAATAAGACTGCTAATAAAGGCAAAAGTTGCGTTATCACGATGGACTTTCTGGTTCATCATAAAATTTTAAGGCTACATTTGGTTAGCACGCATATTAAACGAAGAACACAGTAAATGATACAGATCTACCTCTCCGATCGTAATACATTTTTAATTTATTGTTGGAGATATGACTGAAACTTAGGGGGTTATATCACTCTAGAGGCAAAAACAAATAGGCATATTCTGTTTTTTTCCCAGCGAAATCATGAAATTACAAGATATAAACATGAAAAATGAGATCAGTTTGACGACTGAAACCGAAGTGGTTGACCTGTGTCTACACATTTAATAAAAATACTGAAAATAAGTAGTTACGAGTGATTACGTAACAGACGTTCTTAAATCATTCTAATCTATGTGGACAGTGGTTTCAGCGCGAATCAACAGAAGTATATGTATATTGTAGAAAGGCGAGCAACTGGTTGCAAATAAGTACTTACGTATCGCACAGACACGTGTAGCAGGCGAGCGCGCGCGGATATAATATAAAAAATGAGAAATTACAAGCGTAACCGTAGCTTGTAACCCTCGGGCACGGAATGTCAACGAATAACTACTATAATACGTAGGAATAATATCGACTTCTTTACGGGCCGCCATAACAGTACAATTCATGTTGCGGTTTCGCCCTGAATTGTTGACCAGGAGAATGTCTCGGGAACCGTCTCTAGTTCCTGCGTATACGTGTACCGTGTGTAACCTACGCACTGTGCCAGATCGAGAAAACAAATAGGTAGCGTGATCGGTTAACTGTTGCTCTCTAAAGCGAGTTTCGTCGGTATGTAACCGTGTCACGTGTCACGGGTTCAAATATTCTACAAGAGAATTGTTCGATTAGGTCACGGACAAATTACGAACGTGTTAAGAGGTGTACAGAAGTAAACTATATAAAAATAAAATCTATATAAATACGGGGTGTTTGCGAAATAGTGGTACAACCGGCAAAGGGGTGATTGCTCACGTAACATCTAGTCAAAAACAAGCAATATAGTTTTACACAGTAATAATAATTACTATCCACAGTTACTAATTTTTACTATCCCTGGTTAGTGATTTCTAATATTCAATTTCTAAATTTTCCTTATATTACTTTACTTTATATTACTAAACGCGATTTAGATTATTTCATATATAGATTACAAATTTTATTATACAATTCGGTAATTTTCTTTGAGTTCAATAAGTAAAAATTATACTAAGCATACAGACGAATTTTTCCTTAAAGTTTAGCAATCATTAATTAAATCCAAACATGTTTCAAGATTACTATTCAAATATAGTAATCTTCACTTAAATATTCAATATGTATTACAATAAATATTGTATATAAGTATTGTAATTTACTTAATAATATATACAATAACATATACAATACATATTGCTAAAATTTTGTGGCTTCGTTTTTCTCAGTGTAGCAGGTACTATACGCATGAGGTCAGTGTACTTTAAATTATAGTAATAACTGAATTCCAACACTGTGGTTCAATCCTTCTACGAATATTAAGCGATTTTCTTAATTGAAATTAAGTAACAGCAACTCTTGAAATTAAGTCTCTGAGAACTGAAGGTTTCATCTGCTAGAAGATAAAAATGCAACTCGTATCAATCGTAGACCTTCTGCTTACAAAATATTTCCTCTGATCGTATTAAATCTCGCTGACTCTCACACGATAACTGATAACGAAGGTAATCAGAAGTTAACTCGATACAAGATTAAAAACAAACCATAAAATCGATAAGTCCGATACTCGATGGAAACGTACCGAAAGTAAAACTCATTGCGTATGTATAATCAGGGACAGTAAAGTTTAGCCACCTCCTCCGTTTGTTGGGGGACTTGTTGGGACACATTGAAATTTCGATATATACATACATATTGAATTATCGTTACACGTATAATATAAGAGGTGGCTAAACTTCACTGTCCCTGAGTGTACAGTTACCGCCTTCGGGTCTTTCGCCTGAAGTATAATTTTTTGTCCAAGTTGCGACAGTCCGAGCAACCGACTTTTGAACCGTTCATTACCTTGCATCCATCGCGCGGTTTTTTTCAAATCAAATTCAAATCGAGGTCGTCCGCGTATACCGGCTCAAGGACCAATCCGGAACGCTAACCTTAATCTCGATCCGCGTTATACGATCGCGACCACGTAATTCCCGGTCTCTAGATCTTGTTTACCAGGGAAATCGCTCGAATCGCGATTTACGCCACGGCTCGAGGTAAACGCGAGGTGGTATATATATCGGCGACGCAACCAGCGATTCGCAACACATAACTGGAACGCACGATTGGGAGAAACATCGATAGCCGCGTACGATAAGGACCCGTTCGTTCGGGCACCCCAGAGCACCCATTGATCGCCAGTCTAACGTCGATGCAGTAACCGTTGCAGATAATCGAATTACACGTAGATGCTTTATCGCCAGGTGTACTATCCCATAGCTTAGAGTAAGTCGCAATACTCTTTCCGTACTGTGTCGTAAATAGCGAACCGCACTGCACATCGATATTCGACTCTTCCGATTCGTAGACGTCAGGAATAGACCGCGTGGGTCGCTAGAAAAGTAAAATGAAATAATGAAATGATTATGATAAAATGATATAATGATAGACTTAATAGATTGCATCACTGTATTAATGTAAATGGATATCACTTCGAACACTTATGTCANCTTCCGATTCGTAGACGTCAGGAATAGACCGCGTGGGTCGCTAGAAAAGTAAAATGAAATAATGAAATGATTATGATAAAATGATATAATGATAGACTTAATAGATTGCATCACTGTATTAATGTAAATGGATATCACTTCGAA
>SMSR01006037.1:10040-24974 GCA_019453355.1 Ceratina japonica | reverse complement strand
CCAATTCCCAGAGACGACAGATGATGCTACCATGGCCTCTGTGTCTAGGTCAAGAACGCAGGTTCTTCCCAAAAACGAAGGTAAGAGATAATGATCAAATCTTTCGCGTAAACGTGATGATTCCGACCGCACGCAATCGACGAACCGACCGTTCTCCACCGGCTCGTTTTCGCCTATCCTGGAAACCGTTCGTGTCTCCTCGATCTCTCTCGGCGCGTTCTCTCTCCTTTCCTCCCGTGTCGGTTTCCACGATTCGACATTCGGAACTCTCACCAGCTCGCTCTTTCTCCCTCTCCCAGGCTTCTGGAAATTTCCACTACGTGCCTTCGCCGGCGTCGACGATGACGCCGGCAACCGACGGGGTCACTACCGACAAGTGAGACCGCCGTTTGCTACTTCTGTCATTAGTGGATTTTTATTTATGTATTATTAATTATTATATACACATTCGCTCATTTCATACATGGTTTCCCGCCTTCCGTCAACCCACCTCACTACCCTTATCTTTTCTTCTTTTACTGCGACTTGCTATTTTTTGCATGTCACATCTTTATCACGATGACATTATTTTCTTTAATGAAACTAAACACGATTAATACATCGTGTTTGTCCTTCGATAGGTAATTCCACTGTTCTCTACGTTTTTCCATCCCTTCGCTTTTCTCTCTTGGTTTCTTCCCTGTGTAATTTTATCTTTCATTGTCAGACACGTACAGGGCGTACCATTTCGATGATCGTATACATGTGCCAAATTTTTCTTCCTCTGTGTTCCGGTCTTATTTCTCTCCTTTCTCCGGACATTTGATCGTGCATGCCTTTATCGCTTTTTTATTTATCCACATACTTCCTTTTGTTTATACAGCATTTTTTTTGTGTGCTATATTTAAAAAGGACGGTCGTGTGCATCGATGTTGGCGGAGGTTCTACCAGGTGTATCATATGTCCGGAAGTTGTGCGCGAGTTGAAAGCTACTCGACATTCGTAAAACGGCTTTAGATTAATGTTAACGCGCGTACAATGTCCTTTGTTTTTTTACATAATCCATATGTCGTTTCATATTTATTTTATCAGCATTTCTTCTAGTCCCATCAGAGTTTGATAACTTCTTTTCGTGCGGAAAATATTGATCGTCGGGATAAAACCGCGCGCATATGTTATATAACGCGATATGCAAACGATACAGTTCATCTGGAATGAAAACGATCGAGTTCGGTTAAATGAAACGCGGTATTTGTCCGGGTTCAGATTGTTTTGGTCAGTGTTGTTCGTTTTCTTTTTATTGTACGGCTGTTTGGTTCATCTCGATCGTTGACGGAGTCATATCCTACGTGTGTACACACATGGCGCACACTAACGTGAGCCTTGCACACTCCTGCTCCTGTCGAACAATCGAGATTGCGGCGACGGCGAGATGGAAACTTTTACTTAATGCCGTCTTGGTTACCGCTTCATTTCGATACTTCTTTTTACGTTCGTATACAAACTCGTCCGATCGTGGAAGAAATATTTATAATATCGAAGTTTGGATTGTCTTTTAGGACTTGTTCGTCTACCAGAATCGTCCAGATCGGTGTCTACCGAATTTAAAAAGAACAAAAGATTTGTAACATCGAAAAGAAAGAGTTTTCAATAAATGGTTTTTTACTCGCCATCATTAGTTTTCTAAGTGTTTTCGGACCCGCTTCTTCCATACCATAATCACATTCGATTATACATACATAGCATAGCTACATTCACCTGTATGGGCTCACGATCACGATGCGTTTCGCATAATTTTTTTTTTTTTTTTTTTTTGTTATCATCAACGGATTTTTTCACGGACTATCCAATATAATGTTTTTTATGTATCAGCAATAAATGCGAGCGAATACCTTCGCGGAAGCGCGTCTGTACACGTGTAAATGTAATATGACCTGCAAACGTAATCACGCGGACGCGAATCCATTTTTTCGACTTCGAAGAGCACACGTGCATTATCCGCAATGTTAATTATTCCACTATCGCATACTCGGCATCACGTTTTCCTTAACAGCACCAAAATTCGTACATCAATAAGCACGTGTTTCACGCAAGTCGTTTTCTTTCATTTCATGAAATTCGCCATTTATTCGTCCTCGGATAACACGGGATCTTTAGTTAACGGAAACGGAATAAGTACACGAGAGAAGATAAGATTAAGTATTCGGAACAAAAACGGTATAAACGGTCCTAGATTTTCGAACGAAACAGATGTAATCGTGTCGCGTTCGATCTTTGATCATGCACTGTCGCGAGTCAGCTTAAAACGGAAAGATGAATGAGATTACGAACGTGTTGATAACATTAAGCAAAAAAGGAGTCATATACACAGGAGTAGTATACATACATATACGTATATGCAGAGAGGCTTGATACCCAGGACTACCTATTGCTAGTATGTAGGTATTTCCCCCGCTATCTAACGCTTTCCGTAGCGTAAATATATTTCGACCAGCAAGATGTGGGCATTGCAGTCGACTTATCTCTACGTTAATTGTCACGGACGCAGCGCTAAAATGCTTCCTCAGCAACGAGTGTCTACGCCGCTGGTACGTCACACTATTGCTCTAAATCTACCCGCCACTTCATTTTCGAAAGGAAAGGAAAAATAAAGCACATAGAGAAAGAGAGAACGCGTGTCTAATAGCTTCTCCTGCCCTGGCCTCCCTACGAGGACTTACCGAAAGTGATAGCATATAAGAATTCGGAATCGCATCGAGTAGATATAATACAAAATTTGTCTGATCGTAAATGATCCATAAATGCCATGAGATAGATTTACGGGAACGAGAAATTAGAATCGTTTTGACGAAAGGGCAGTTTTCATACGCCAAGTGATGGGCAATGTCTGATAGGATTTCCTTCGTGCAACGTACGATATATGTATATCAGCCCTTTTTCTCTCTATTGTTCTCTCTCGCTATCTTTCACTTTCTCTCTCTTTTTCTTATTGTAATACATTCACGCACAAGCAAACAATCCTTGGTATTCGATACCCTCAACCATTGCTTTCTTCTTTTTCGCTCACCTTTTTCCTATTGTTGCAAAAGAAGCACACGATCTGCTGCCATTCTGTAACCTTCGTCAGATTCTAGTTATTTCGGGAGAGATTCGACCGATTCGACATTTAGATATGTCGTTCGATACTCGAATTACCGATAAGAAGACTCTATTTCCACCGAAAAGAAATTAAAACAAGAGACTACATAATGTATAGAGATAAAACACCGGTTATTATCGATATCTGAAAAAAGTATATCAAATTTGATAATCCTAGAGTACAAACGTCACGTTAGCTCGACGATAAGATCGGTTTTCCAAAAATTGTCGCACATCTTCTAACGCGTTCCGCGCTTTGGCTAAAGTCAACTGTCGATAGGTATTGATTCGCGGTACGATGCCAGTCCGTTTCGAAGATCCAATTGCGTTTTGGACTTTCGAACCCGGAGGTGAGAGTATCGTCCACGAACTGACAGAGATGCCGGCTGCATTTACATGTAGATCTACGTAGTTTTGTCGCTAAGCTGCGCGCCGGTTAAATGCAGCGGTAGTGCATACTTTGCTTCTGCAAACGCACGCACATGCATGCAGGATTCCCAACAGTGTTCGCGTGATATTTGCGCGTATCGTTAAAGGCGTCGTGTACGCAAACATCACTCGACAGAATTCACGGTCAGGCCAAGATCGGTCGGATTACTGGGCCAACACGGGCATTCGCAGCGTATCAATGAAATGTCCCTCGAGTCTGAATGTGACTCTCACTGGTATCCGTGGGATGAATTTATGTATGAAAACCACAATTTCGAACCGAAGCGACCAGTACCTCTCATCGTAAATGGTTTTCGATTTTATACAAATTACGTATTTTTATCGTTTCTTTAAAATTAATGACGACCAGCAAGGTCGAAATTATAATGTAACAATTCATAAATATTGCTGAAATTACTGTAATCAATATTTAAGATACAAAGTATTCGAAATTTAAATTTTGACATAAATATCACGTACGACTGCATTTTTATTACTCGCTAGCTTCACAGACAATTTTCAATAAATTAGAGTTAATTCGGTTCGTGAAATTGCTGTTTTTTTTTCTTGCCGTTACAAGTGAAAAATATTATGTCGACGTTCGACGCAATATACGTTCCGAAATGTGCATATATGTAAAACAGGCGTGACGAATCAGATGTCATGCTTAATTTGTACGGTGCGATTATGCGGCGCAGCAATGACAGTAGAAATACTGCGAGCTCAAACGAAGCAGAAGTGATACGAATATGCGCGCGCCAATTTTCCACCTTTCCGATCTTTCTTATCGATCGTACGGATCTGTTATCCTCGTAAACACGAATGACGCAACACTTCGAAGATAAACGTGAATCTTTGATTTGTATTGAAACATTTTTTATGTTCTTGCGGAACACTTCCCGATTTCTGCGGAACTGCAACTATTTTAGTATCATTTCTCTTCCCCTTTATTTGTTACTTTTGTACCTTCTCACTCTCAATAGTAATCGTGCAAACACTTTACGTATATTGTTAACNAACTGACAGAGATGCCGGCTGCATTTACATGTAGATCTACGTAGTTTTGTCGCTAAGCTGCGCGCCGGTTAAATGCAGCGGTAGTGCATACTTTGCTTCTGCAAACGCACGCACATGCATGCAGGATTCCCAACAGTGTTCGCGTGATATTTGCGCGTATCGTTAAAGGCGTCGTGTACGCAAACATCACTCGACAGAATTCACGGTCAGGCCAAGATCGGTCGGATTACTGGGCCAACACGGGCATTCGCAGCGTATCAATGAAATGTCCCTCGAGTCTGAATGTGACTCTCACTGGTATCCGTGGGATGAATTTATGTATGAAAACCACAATTTCGAACCGAAGCGACCAGTACCTCTCATCGTAAATGGTTTTCGATTTTATACAAATTACGTATTTTTATCGTTTCTTTAAAATTAATGACGACCAGCAAGGTCGAAATTATAATGTAACAATTCATAAATATTGCTGAAATTACTGTAATCAATATTTAAGATAGAAAGTATTCGAAATTCAAATTTTGACATAAATATCACGTACGACTGCATTTTTATTACTCGCTAGCTTCACAGACAATTTTCAATAAATTAGAGTTAATTCGGTTCGTGAAATTGCTGTTTTTTTTCTTGCCGTTACAAGTGAAAAATATTATGTCGTCGTTCGACGCAATATACGTTCCGAAATGTGCATATATGTAAAACAGGCGTGACGAATCAGATGTCATGCTTCATTTGTACGGTGCGATTATACGGCGCAGCAATGACAGTAGAAATACTGCGAGCTCAAACGAAGCAGAAGTGATACGAATATGCGCGCGCCAATTTTCCACTTTTCCGATCTTTCTTATCGATCGTACGGATCTGTTATCCTGGTAAACACGAATGACGCAACACTTCGAAGATAAACGTGAATCTTTGATTTGTATTGAAACATTTTTTATGTTCTTGCGGAACACTTCCCGATTTCTGCGGAACTGCAACTATTTTAGTATCATTTCTCTTCCCCTTTATTTGTTACTTTTGTACCTTCTCACTCTCAATAGTAATCGTGCAAACACTTTACGTATATTGTTAACTTTAGTTTTCTTTTTATTTCAATCGATCCGTTCGTTCGGGAACCGAAAGAACAACGAGCGATGTTTATTGTATTTAATAAGAGAAAAGCAATCGCAGACTTCCTTCGACGACAGACAGTGAGAATCGAAAATAGTATCGTCGAACGATCCAGACTACGCAAACGGAACGTTAAAAATATTTGGTAGCCGCGTGGGGAACGCATATTCTGGAAACGGAATAGCAAATCTAATTCCGCGATTGTAACTCTACTATAAAAGCTCGCAATATAATTTTAAACCAAGAAGGTAAAAGTTGTGAAAATTGTATTTTTTTTTACTCCTCATAAAATTACCGTTCTTATCTAGTTTTTGAACGCGATCCCCACAAGTATCCCATATATAAGTATAGTTATTATTTTTTATCAGAAACTATTATTGTCCGTTTCCTTAAAATTACGCGATGTTTGGTAATTTTGTATCTTCTGCGAAGTCACATGTTTTCTGTATTATACTAAGTATCGGCTGTAACATACACAGTTCCGATAATGATATTCATGCGAGGAAGATAACGTTGAAGGACAAATTACTGTCTGTTACCGAAATTATTCGTTCGTTGGAAAATGAATTGGCATTAACCCTCTGACTGAAATGAATTATGTATCACACTGCAGATCGTAAAAATGTTTTTGGGACGCGTATCCTTCGTACATGCCCTTCTTCGGGACGAAACCTCGGTGAATTTGAATAATTATTTACATTCAACTGCACTGTCATACATTTTCAACTATCGAACTCGAATCAGAGGGTTAAAGTCGAGTTGAAACAAGAAGTTTCTTGTCTTCTCTCTCAGGCACTATTAAGGACAACGAAGACAGATATAGGAATGCTGGACAAAAATCAATTCCGGTCTAAAACTTGATTGTTTACTCTCTGCGGTCGAATAGCAGCCGCGACGAATCGACGTACCGCCAGATGTCGAACGATACTCGAGGGATAAAAACGAACTGTGCNGTGTATGTTACAGCCGATACTTAGTATAATACAGAAAACATGTGACTTCGCAGAAGATACAAAATTACCAAACATCGCGTAATTTTAAGGAAACGGACAATAATAGTTTCTGATAAAAAATAATAACTATACTTATATATGGGATACTTGTGGGGATNTATAATTTTAAACCAAGAAGGTAAAAGTTGTGAAAATTGTATTTTTTTTTACTCCTCATAAAATTACCGTTCTTATCTAGTTTTTGAACGCGATCCCCACAAGTATCCCATATATAAGTATAGTTATTATTTTTTATCAGAAACTATTATTGTCCGTTTCCTTAAAATTACGCGATGTTTGGTAATTTTGTATCTTCTGCGAAGTCACATGTTTTCTGTATTATACTAAGTATCGGCTGTAACATACACAGTTCCGATAATGATATTCATGCGAGGAAGATAACGTTGAAGGACAAATTACTGTCTGTTACCGAAATTATTCGTTCGTTGGAAAATGAATTGGCATTAACCCTCTGACTGAAATGAATTATGTATCACACTGCAGATCGTAAAAATGTTTTTGGGACGCGTATCCTTCGTACATGCCCTTCTTCGGGACGAAACCTCGGTGAATTTGAATAATTATTTACATTCAACTGCACTGTCATACATTTTCAACTATCGAACTCGAATCAGAGGGTTAAAGTCGAGTTGAAACAAGAAGTTTCTTGTCTTCTCTCTCAGGCACTATTAAGGACAACGAAGACAGATATAGGAATGCTGGACAAAAATCAATTCCGGTCTAAAACTTGATTGTTTACTCTCTGCGGTCGAATAGCAGCCGCGACGAATCGACGTACCGCCAGATGTCGAACGATACTCGAGGGATAAAAACGAACTGTGCGTTTGTGTGCGCGCGCGGCATATTTCCATGTAGGAAACGTAGTTTTTTCTCTGCCGACACCTACCTGATTAATGCCACACGTTCACACCAGATAGCGCCACGTGAACTCTGGAAAGCCGCAGTTTGGGACGCAGCCAATCGAAAGGTCTCCGCCGGCGGCAGAAACGGCGGGCTCTTTTCAAGTGCCCGACATCGGCTTCGAATGCACCCGCCGCCCTTTTTCGTGTCACGAAACAAGTCGGGATTCTTCGGGAACGGAGCCACGAGTGTAGCATGCGTTCGGTGTTGTCCCAACATCAACGACAACAACGGAGGGTGACTCGTGATGAATTGCGGCGTCAGCGAGACGTATCCATATCGAGGACGATCGACTATCGGGTCCAAAGGAGAACAAGATAGCCGCAGCCGCAGCGAGAGTAAACAAGGAAACTTTTGACCACAAGATGCAAACAGCAACGGCGATGCCGAACCAGTACGAAACGATTAATCGGTACCGGAAAGGCCTGGAAAGCGAGGCTCGCGACGTCGGATAGGGGTAGCGAAAGCGTCACGTTCGAAATATAAAGAGAACTTTCGACGAGCTCTCGACGAATGGCGATCGTCTCCAACGTAAAAAGGTACTCGCTGCGCGAAATGGAAGAAAGGCTAAACAGTGGCGAGCGCGACGGTACGAAACGCTGGATGATGAACGAATAAAACTGTCGATGCGATGTTTTAGGAAACGTTTAAACGGATGATCGTAGGAAAAATTTCGAGAGCAATAGGGGTGGGAGAGTAGGAAATAACAACGGTGCGGAAAACGGACGAATAGAAATTATTTTGCATGGAAAACAATCGCGACTATTGGAATACAATGCGCACCGCGTTATTTGCAAATCTACTTAGGTCGGTAAACATGATTAATAACAGCGTCATAAGTTCGGATTTGATTTTATAAACGGGAATCGATAGGGGCTCATTAACGTCTCAGTGGATGCGCGTTGCGTGCGTGATCAGGCCATGACTCCTCTGCGTGATACTTGGTAAAATTCGGTGAATCGGTAAATCGGTCGGGGACATAGCATATCTGAAATAATCAAGAAGCTAGGAAGACGCGCCGGAGCCACGAGCACAACATTCGCGAACGAACCCACGGTTTGATCATCGAGTTCATCAAAGGTTATCGATGAACCAGGGGTAAAAGTCATCTAATAGACGAATAAGAATCACGCTGGCTTCTCGTCCGTCGCTTTTCGTCATTGGCTCATTTTACGATAATCGCCACCGTCCGTCCTCCTCTTTCTTTAACTCGACGTTGTCTCTCGTTTACACGATTTACGATAAACGAATCTAGTATAAATACTCCAACTTTGAAGTTTCATCCCCTTGATTTCCTCGTCCGTCCTGTAGACGAACGCTGGTTTCGCGTTGCTTCAGTCTCTAAGTAAAGTGTGTTCGGTTACTCGTAATCGTTTACGAAAATACGCGTTCCCGAACAAGGAAAGAAGAAAGAGGAACGATCGAGTGGCACATTAGTAAGTTTAAGCTTCCGTCCGATCAGCGAGATGGATTTCGAGGGCGTTCAATTACTTCGTGCGTGTCAATGATTCGTACTAAGTGAACGTGATGTCCGCGTTGAATCTTTGCACGGTAATCTGTCGGTCACTTGGATCTAAAGCTACATCGGAACAATTTTTATCTACATTTCATCTTGTTCAGAGAGTGACAAATCATATTTTTCATTGTGGAATACGCTTAAGTGTATGAATTCCGTGCGAGGTTCAAACGAAAGGAAATTGAACTGAATGCGAAGAAGACGAAAGACAGTGAGAATGAACAAGAGTTTTACGGTCTGTCTATTTATTTGTTTCCAGAACCGGGCCGTTCTTCCCCAACAGTACTCGAGGGTGCCATCGGTTACAAGATCGCCGACGAGCAGCTCCGGGACAGAGTCCCACCTAGATTGTTCCTCGAACACGACCCTCCTTACGAATGCGAGCCCGTTCAACAGCCAGACAGCTTTAATCACGGAGAAAAAATTGTTAAATCCCGGCAATATCGTCGCAAATTCCAACAATCATTACTATGCACAGAATTTAAGGAACAACCAGAAGACCCTTAACGGGTCGCGTTTGTACGATCCTCTCGAGAAGGACCTCGATCACGATTACAAGCAAGTGGATCCGTTGCTAAACGAATCCTCCTACAAAAATATCAAAACGATCAAGGCAACCATGACACCCCAAGAAAGCAAACCGTTCAAGGATGAGACCATCGATAGGCGACCAGAATATGAATTTCAGGAAGCGAAATCGTCGTCCATGCCGTATCTCACACAGGTAAGTGATCTCGTATTATTTTTTACTCGGTGATTACTGATCACCGATTAAACACGCATAAAACGGATACCTGAGTACATCTAGTTATGAGTCCCACTTCGTCGCGTATCTCTAAACAAACGAGACTAACGAAATCGTGTACCACAACACACGAACCGAGGTTTAAAAAACACCGCGAAATTGTGCCGCTAAGAGATGATCTTATCTAGCAAAACCGGTAACTCGTTTGTTTTCGACTTTCATCTAGCGCGTGTACAGCGCGTGAGTTTCGACATAAAAATGGACCGGTATATCGTTTATATCACTATTGTAAATAGAAATGTATATACATCTTTTCTGGTAGATAAACTTAAATCTTGAATTTTGCTCCTCATTTCCTTATGTTCTTGTATGTATATGTATGCAATGCGTTACGTATTGCGAGAAAACGACAGAGAGGTAGACCTCGTTCGTTTCTGTCCGCGTACAGAGCGTCAAGGACAATCGGGTCGCAAGATCCTTGATCCATTTTTTGATTCGCCTTAGAGAATCGGTGAATGAACAATCGGTCGTCAAGAGTCGATTCACCAGCGTACTTCCCGGCTCCAAATAACTTCTGTTTAATAATGTATGCGGATGAGCTATCGCGGCAGCCGATCAAGGGAATCGATGAGAGATCGTGAAATGGAAAGGACGTTACGGTGGAGGCCGGGAAATATTTCGCGGTTTCAAGGGTATCGTACGCTACTGTGTTGCGCGACTCGATCGTCGCCGAAGCTCGATCTTCTTCCTGTCCATCGTACTCTTACTTCCACGCGAACATGCGAACGCCCGTGTGCTCGATCGGATCTTACTTAGATAGAATACCGCGCGTGCCTTCCTCGTCCTCTCGAGCTAAACTCGCGGGAACATCGTGATCTTCGTCGTTTANGCCTTAGAGAATCGGTGAATGAACAATCGGTCGTCAAGAGTCGATTCACCAGCGTACTTCCCGGCTCCAAATAACTTCTGTTTAATAATGTATGCGGATGAGCTATCGCGGCAGCCGATCAAGGGAATCGATGAGAGATCGTGAAATGGAAAGGACGTTACGGTGGAGGCCGGGAAATATTTCGCGGTTTCAAGGGTATCGTACGCTACTGTGTTGCGCGACTCGATCGTCGCCGAAGCTCGATCTTCTTCCTGTCCATCGTACTCTTACTTCCACGCGAACATGCGAACGCCCGTGTGCTCGATCGGATCTTACTTAGATAGAATACCGCGCGTGCCTTCCTCGTCCTCTCGAGCTAAACTCGCGGGAACATCGTGATCTTCGTCGTTTACGACATCCACGTTGCATATACGTATACGAGTGCACGTATAGATACATCCTTAGTTATATTTATTATTAATTATATGTATTATTACGCAAATCACGCGCGGTAATAAATATCGTGCACAAACGACGCGATGCAATAATATTATGAAAACGCATCGTTCAATCGGTTCGAGAAACTGGTCCATTTTTTGGGAATCCGCGTATCTGCGTTGGTGGCACGCGTGTGTGCGATGACCACCGCAGGAGGCAGAACGCACGTCAGTCAAACGCGAGCGACAAGTGAATTGTTTATTACGACAGTAAGACTGTAATCTTTAGTTCGTGTCACGATTCGGCGTCCGGTTTCAACAAATGTAGGAACTTAATTTATGCCAGGAGAACGTATTACAATCTTTGTTCGCGATTCTCTGTCGCAAGAAAATAAATTGAGGGGACAATCCACGGCATGAAATTGTTGGTAATTGTTTGTCGTTCGGCGATCCATCATAAGGTGATGCAGAAGGATCGTCTAGCGAGGGTCCATTAAATGGTGCACTATGCAGCAGCAGATGCGAAGCGAGAAATGAATTGGCGCGCGACGATCTTTGCGCGTGTTTCGTGTGTTCGTACCATCGAAAGAAGCAATTACAGGAAACAAAAGATGAATGCATACATCGCATGCGTGCATATACGGTTGTACCCAACTTAAAGACGGCCTTGCACGTTTCTGATAATAACTAACGACTTAATTCTTTTTCCACGTACGAATGTATGTATTAGCCTGACGTACATTTGAGACGTTTCGCCAATTGTATTAAGCAGTTGTACAATGAAAACTGAGACGATGCTTTGAAGAAGAGCCTGATCGCAACTGTCCATCCCAGACATACAAATCGGTTCTTTAATAGGACATTTGCATTTACTACGTCGTTTTTTTTTTATGGTTAATTTTCGGTATAGAATGTTGTCAAATTTTGATTAGAAAAGAATCAATAAAAATAAATCAGGACTTCGAAACATTATTTCTGCACGATCTTACTGCAATACAGATAGTTCAATGAAATGTTTGATTACGATCCAAAACGTACACGCAGAAAATACGAATCGATGGTACGGAACGGGACGGAACTGTACGACTCGCCCGCGAGAATGAAAAAGAAGAGCAGAGAAGAAGCCACCGTGTTCCGACAAAGACTTTCGGTTACGCAACGCGAAAGAAGGTCGCGGGTAGCAAGATAGATCGATCGATCGCAACATATAACGTCTACGCGTTCCTTCCGTAAGATCTTGAATTATTTTTTCAATTACTAAGGACGTTACATATCGTAATATAACTCGGTCTTGACTAGAGAGAAAACCAGAGACGCGGTGTCATAGTAGCCGGCGAATGTCAAACTGGTTTCTCTAGCGCGGTCGCCCTGTCTACGCTTTCTTTCACTCCAATTTCTTTCTCTGTCTCATCGCCGAAAATTAGCCTCACGTGCCGACAAGCAACGATGAAATGGTACCAGTTATACACTCCCGTTTGTAAACGCCGCACCGCGCGCATACATGTAAGCACGTACGCGCGTATAATCGTCCGATTCGCGGACGATGGATCCTCGCGATGACAAGGGTAGGGATAGTCGCGGCCCCCAGCATCGATTCCCTATATAAACAGGGTTCTACCCATCGATCCACGAGTGCCAATACTGTGTCAATATTATACGGGAACCGACATCGACGATCAGCTACCGAGAAGAATCGGGATCAGCGACGAAGACGTTTCGAATCGCGGTTCGACAACAACGACGAGAAACGACGTCTAGTTTAAAACGCGTGACACGGTATCGCGCACTCGGCGAGAACGGACGTCGCGAACGGATCGCGTTGTTTGGTGAACGATCGGTGCGGTAAAGTTCAATCGATATTGATCGGCGCGCATCGTTTCGCGCCGACGTCAAAGTCGAAAGGGATCGAGTCAGGCTTTGGAATATATCGTTCTGAACGATCGCGAGAGAGATCGGTTTTCGTTTTCGTCCCGCCGATCGGGGCTAACGTCGCGCCGTGACGGTCCTCGCGCGGAAGATTCCCGTCGTCGGGTTGTGTCTCCTCTTCGTCACCTTCTACCTATATCTCGATCATCATGAAGATTCTTATGCGAGCCGATACCCATGTGAACATCGAAGTACCGGGCAACGTGCCAGCCGCTAAATGCACCTTCTCTCAGGTATCAGCGACAACGACGGCGACAACATTGTGTACTTTATATAGAAATCTTCATACCGATTTTCTAATCGTCTTCCTCGCGATACGTAACCGATACGGTTTATGTATTAATCAATGTTCGACCTTTCGAATCGAAGAACGACGAATATCGGTCGAGATTCTACCGGATCTTGGCTTAACTGCTAACGTAAACAATTTGAACCGCATTTTCGCAGCTCGAACCGCGATCTCTTCTATTCTCACCAGTCCAAGTCTATTTATTATCGAAATCTCTCTTATCTATCGTCTAACGATCATGTGTTTCAAATTTATCGAAATATGCTTTGGTCTACTCTTAGGTATCCGTTTGCTTGTCAGTACTTTAATATAAAAATTCATGATTACGATTGCTCATATAAATAATGTTCTCTGGAACTAGCCATTTCGATTTTCTATTTATATGAATTAAAATAGAATCCCCCTGACTGTAACGATCGTATAATTAAATGTTTGCTTATTATTATTTGTAGGTGGTCGCTGCCCTGTCGTTGTCACTGGGCTCTATGGTAGTCGGTTACTCGACATCCTACACTTCCCCGGCTTTGGTGTCGATGGAAGCGGACAACAACACATCATTCCAAGTGACCAAAGATATGGTAAGTAAAAAGTCCGATTTATAAACGGAAATATGCAGAAGTAAAGACTAAGTAGGGAACGAAACAATCTTGGTCTCGGATCTTTCCGCGGATGAAATTGTTTTTGGGAACGTGCCTTGCCAGAGGATCTCGCAATCTCGCCGCGATCCAGTTGAAACAACGTTATCCGGATTCTCGACTTATCCGGACAGCGCGCGAAGGTCAAACGATCCGCCAGAAGGCACGTTTGTTTTCGAACGCATGCCGATTACGCGAACGGTTTATATGTACATACGTACGTACTTTCGATAATGCCGTGGATTCCTCTGCGTTAAGTCGACAAATCGCGCGCGTCCACTTAAGATCCTTAATAAGGGTCAATTTCCACTATATATATATGCGTATTAACCGTCAAGTAGTCGGTGAACACGTACCATCTCATAAGTGGGAGGAGTTCACCTCAGACGAGCCGACGATCACGAGTCGTGCCAATCGATGAAAAGGGGGTACGTATGTACGTGTCGCGCATCGATATCCAGGAAGGGTCAATGAATGATTGAGACTTTAACTCGTATAATGCGTCAATGCGGTGTAAGGAGTCTCCTCGTAACGACCCTGCGTCGCGTTCGGACCAGCCTCAATTGCCGCTGTAAACGCGGTTCACTTGCTCCGTAATCGCCCTCGCACGTCCCGACTTTGCCTTTCTTAACGTAACCTTCAGCGGTGTTGGAGGTTTTCACGCGAGAATAGACGCACGTTTTCAGAGCCAAATCAAATCACTTCCGTGTTCCTCAATGCCTTGACTCTCGCCCGGTCCGTTCCTCCTTTCGTTTCTCGTTCGCGCGAGAGGATTTACGATATGACGCTCCTTTATAAACAAACAATTTCCTTCTGTTCTTCGTATACAATGCTCTCGCTTTCGAAGGTTGCCACGCGTTTAGCTTGTTATCTCTCGTATATACGTAAATGCATAGTAGAGACCACTTTGCATTCATACTTCATTATTA
>SMSR01006026.1:0-23995 GCA_019453355.1 Ceratina japonica | reverse complement strand
CCGTGGACCTGACGAGGCTCGACGGTTCCGAGGAAGACAAGATTCGGGCGATGATGACTCAGTCTACGCAGGATTACGATCCCTCAAAGTATGCGACGATTCGAATTTCGGCTCAATCGCTAGTTTCGATAGGTTCAGTGTTAACGTCCTCGCGTTTTCGACAGCTACATGAAAATACGTGGAGCCAATCAAACCGGTGACGTACCCGCGAATTATCGTTGTTACAAGTGCCATCAGCCCGGACATTGGATCAAGAATTGTCCGCTTGGATCGAATCAGGAACCGATCGAAATCAAGAAGAGTACTGGTATTCCCAGAAGTTTCATGGTTCCCGTCGAGGGACCGAGAGTCCCGGGTGCTATGATGACGCCGACGGGTCAATACGCCGTACCGGCCATCGATCAGTGAGTCTCGATCGATCTATAACGACATCTGATTCACGTAGTTATTTTTTTCACACGTTTCTTACGCTTCCAGTCAAGCTTACAAGGAAGGTAAGAAAGAACGTCCACCGTTTTCTCAAGATCCGGAGCCCGTCGTAGAGAAGCCTGAAATCCCAGAGGATTTACTGTGTAACATTTGCAAAGATCTTTTGACGGACGCGGTGATGATACCGTGTTGCGGCAACTCGTTCTGCGACGAATGTAAGCGATTCTTGTTCTCAACAAACATATGATATCGTATTATATTCCTCTAAGGGGAAATATCTAATACTAATTACGTACCAGGTATTCGTACATTTTTATTGGAGTCCGAAGAACACGAGTGTCCAGATTGTAACGAAAAGGACGTTTCTCCGGAGACGCTTATTCCCAATCGATTTTTGCGAAACGCCGTGATGACTTTTAAGAACGAGACCGGATACGCTAAGAGACAAACTTACAGGCAACCTTCGCAATCGAGTAGACAGTCCGCCTCGACGTCGGAACCGAAGCCAACCGACCAAACAGGCACCACGCAAACTTCGAATCAAAATAAACCGGCTCAACCTTCAAATTCGAATAATACGCCCTCGCAAGAACATGCGGAACCGCAGGCGACAAATGTCGAACCAGGTTCGTCTAGATCTACGCAACCACAAACAAGTAAGTATTCTTATGAGATTACAAAAGACGTGGAGCTGTGTTTTAATTAAATACTGATTATTCTTTCTGAAGCTGTTTCTGAAACGACGCCAAAGTCCGAGCTGCAAAGCGATGCCGTAACGAAATTGCCGACGGACGAAGAAACGGAGGTTCCGCCGCCGCCGCCTCCGGGTACAGAACCGTTACTCCCGATACCCGCGATCGGCAGCTCACCAGAAAAAGATAAGGAGAGGGGCGGCGAACCTCCTAGTTGTGCGAAGAAAGAACGCGAGAACGATTATCCAGGGGACAGTAGACAGTCCAGGGAACGTAGACGAAGTTTTAGCAGAGACGGTCATCGCGACAGGTAAACATCTGTTCGACGATGATATTACGCTGTACAATTATAGATCGGTTCAATGTAATGGTCGTGTTACAGAAGCGGAGAACGTGGTCGTAGAATAGAGACCTTACGACCAGTGAATCGTAGACGATCGTTGTCACCGAGACACTCGCAACACAACGACTACGGTTCTTTGCCGCACATGATGAATCCGCCTCCAAAAAATTATCAAGGCTTGCCGCCCGACGACGGACATTATCCGCCCAACATGCATTACGACAACGCTATACGCAGATCGACCGAAGATCGTCCAGGCACTCCGACGGTAAGCTCCCTTAAAAAATACTCTCGACAAGCATATTTTTAAGCGTCGTTCGTGTTCCAGGTGGATGAACCACATTTACACGTACCGTCTTCTGGAAATCAGCCACCATTGTTACCGTTCCCACCAGGGGAGGATCGCATGCCGCAACCGAGCTACAATCAGCCTCCGCCCAACGTCCCGCACAATCCACCTTTGCTACCGGATCCGTACATGAGTCATCGGATACCGTTGTATCCTCATCAGCAAGGTTCTCATTACGGACCTCCGCGATACGAGAGGCCTCCTTATCAACAACAAGGATACAGGCCGTCTCAACCACCTCGCAATTACAATGGACCACCGAGACCGATGAGAGGATTACATCTTCGTGAGTAGAGGTTTTGAATTAACGATATATTTTATTTTGAAATTGAAAGATATTTATAAGTACGTTTCGTCGTGTAGTCGGCTACAGGGGGATGCAGCCACCACCGCCAGGATTGGGAAGGAACATTCACAATGGAAATCCACCTGGGTAATTTCACTTGAATTCTCGTCGGTCTGTCGATTTGACGAATCGTTATAATTTGGATATCGCGTCTTAGCATAATCGACGATCCGTTGGAAGCGTTCGAACGGATGCTGAGGGAAAAAGACGAGCGAGACAGAAGGCTTGGAAAACACAGACGAAGGAGTAGAACGCGTTCGAGGTCTCGTAGTTACACGAGGTCTAGATCGCGTTCGTTCGGCCACAGGTCGCCGTTCCCTCCTCGACTAAGTCGATCTAGGAGCCCGCCCTCGAAGAGAAGATCCTCGAGGTCGCCTCTACCGCTCAGAGGCCGCAGTCGTACCCCGAAGCGTCGGTCGAGGAGCGGAAGTTTCTCGATCAGCAGGTAAGCGAAATTTACTGCTGTACCATTTTACTGTTGCTCGACGACGTTGTTACGATCGTTGCATCTTTTTGTAGATCTAGATCGTACTCGCGCAGTCAGTCTCCTAGATTGTCCCTGTCACGAGACAGAGACAGGGAGAGGGACAGGGACAGGGATCGTGATCGCGACCGAGATCGCGACCGTGATCGCGACCGTGATCGCGACCGTGACCGCGAACGAGAGCGGGAACGAGAACGCGAACGCGAACGGGAGCGCGAGCGCGAGCGCGAACGAGACCGTGAACGCGATCGTGAACGCGATCGTGAACGCGACAGAGAACTGCTTCCCAGATACAGATCGCCCGCCAGATCGCCTCCGAGGTAAGTAGCGCTCGTCCATTTTCAATCGGAGCTAAATATGTCGATTTGCCGACTTTAACGTTTGATCGATCACCGGTTCAGGTTTCAAAGAGAGAGGGACAGAGATCGGCAGAGATCTCGCGAGCCCAGAGAAGGGTACAACAGTTACTATAACGATTCGCCGGCGCACGATTATCAGTTCAGAGATCGCGAGAGGGATTTACCTCCCCGGGACAGGCCGGTCCCGAGATATCCGGTACGGAACCAGCCAGCTCAGCATAATATACCACCGTTGTTGCCTCATCTAGTCGCTGGAAGCCATCCGCCGCCGCCGCCGCCGCTTATGTCCTTGGGACCTCCATCTACGGACAGGAAAGACTATTATGATTCCTACAACAGGTATTTCCGCCTCAATAGTACTTTAATTCATGTACACGCTAAGCAGACGGTCTGCCGTATCTTATGCTGCTGCCCCGGTTAAGACTGCACCGGAGTTTTATGGTGAATGTAAACGGGTGCGAGACAAATAACATATCACCTCTATGATCTCTAGACGGAATGTATACGAGGAGCACGTACTCTAGCATACCTCTTTATATGTGTATGTATAAAACCCATACATATACATATATACGTATGTTTAAAAGAAATATGCGCGCGTGCACACGTACACTACACATGCATACGTAGACGCAAAATAGTTGGATAAATCGATACGACGCATCGAGAACTGTGATGATGATACAAGGCTGTGATATATATATAAAAAATTCTTCGTAACGAATTCCGTTGTGGAGTACGCATTTATGCAACTATTTGAGCAATGACATATTTTTGTTATCAGAAGAGCGATACTTTATTAGTAGCGTGCTGTGAGATATCTGAGTATGGTGATTGGTATAAAAAGAGATAACGCCGGATTGTAAAGAATCCTAACTTCCTACGTACTTGTGTACTTGATTGAGAATCGATTCGGTTTCGTCCACCTGCATTCGTACGATTAAGTACTCGATTATTTGGCAAATAAAATAGCAGGGCATCGAAGGAAACGTTACAACATTACGAATTATAAATTAGCTTGTAAACGTGATGAACATCTCTCGTTGATTCGATAAGGAACGGTCGTTTCTTATAATGTCCATGAGATCGTCGATAGGTCTCGGCAGTAAAACGACAAGCTGTAGAACGACAAACGCATGCTGCTCTCTAGTTTTCTAATCACTGACTCGACTTGGACGATCGACCAAGTCGACGTAAGAAGTGTGCATACGAATACGAATGCGTGTGTTGTACACATGTACATGTGTATTTTTGTTGTGTTCTCATTAAGACGCCGTATATGTACTATGTACATTTTTCGTGGAGTAGATTTTAACTGTTCTATTGTTCTTCGGTTATCCGAAAGTATAAATTGAAATTCGAGCATATTAATCTTGATCATCAAAAGGAGAATCTTTAAAGATATTATTTATAATACGTAATTTAAGTTCCTTATTTATTGGAAAGCTGTTTCACGGACAATCGAGATTGAATTCGATGCGTGAATTATATTTGGGAAGCATTAAAAATCGGTTATTCTAAAGTCGAGAGCGTAGTCCGCATTTCAGTGAATTCGATTTCTCGTCCATATCAATTAACGGATTAATCGTAATTAATATGTGCCCATAATTATGAAAGTGGTCTAAGTCAAAATTGAAAAAAAGATGAGTTTATCAGTTATTTCAGATCACATTACTTTGAACTAAATTAATTCAATGTAGTTTTCGTGATATTGTGAAAAATGAACCATTAGATAGTAATTGTTATTTCAACATTATATGGAATTCATTTAGTAGAATTCGTGTAATCCATTAAATATCTCGAAACAAGAAATATATGACTTAGACCACTTTCATAATTATAGGCACATATAACAAAGAGAATGGTTCACGCGATACATACACGTGTTTCTAAATAATATACTATTTTAGGAGTATCATGTAAATTGAAAAACATTGAATCAGAAGGATCTGCTATATAGATTATTTCCTTGACGAATCAGTGCTTCTTTCGAACTGCTGAACGACAATTTTCTTACAAGTGAGATCAAGCGATCCTTCTAATTTCATGTTCTTTAATAATAGATATTTTATCGAATCGTCATAATCCAAAGTACTGATTTTACATACAGTGATGTACGTCTGTGATACAGTACAGAGTCTCAGTTACGCAAGCAAAGGATTAGCGTAAATGTTCTTACGATTACTTACTTACTTAGTAATTTATACCGGTACAATGAGAAATTAGCTTTGTAACGAGTAATTGAAATCCAAGTTAAAGGAGTCGCTGCACAACTAAACGATCTTATCGAAGTCGCTGTACCGTCCTGATAACGGTGGAATGAGTGCGGATAGTCGGTAATGTCTCGCATTGAATAGAGTAATTGTACAAGTGACTCTAAAAACTTCCTCGTCTAAGTCCGAAGATTTGCTGCAGTTTAAGATGAGCAACGTATACAGACTGTCCTGCAACAATTGTTGGCAATATACCTCCTCTCGGATCGATCGATGAAACGCGAAAAGTCTTGGCAGGATCGGGATTGCGGACGAATGATTAAATCAACTTTAACCCTTTCGGTACGAGCGTCGGATGTATCCGGCATGCATCTGACGACCTGTGTGGCCGAGCGTCGGATATATCCGGCATGCATCCGCCATGACCTGTGTAGACGAGCGCTGGACGTATCTAGCATCCGTGTGACAATCTCTTTGTACAAACTTGATTAAGTAGTTGGTATCTTGTTAAAGTACTTATATATATATATATTTAACGCTTAAGTAAATCTTCGTACAAAAGAGAACTGACCACGTGCATTTTCGGTACGGCACTTTGTACGGTGGGAGTGTCACGGCGGACAGAGCGCTCGTACCGAAAGGGTTAATTCGAATGAACGCTGTTGTTCGGTTCTCGACTCGGATTTTACCGACTGACTTAAATTAAATTATTTAAGTAGCTTAACTGGAAGGAGTTCAAATTAACGATTGAATTTCGATTCTTAATTAAAGAATACTTCGATCGCCTATTGCGATTTAGAAAAATTTAATCGTTGAATTAAAACGTCTGCAATCCCCTGAGAAGGATATTATAATATAGAATGAATGAGAGTTTCACTCGACCGTCTATATCTGTCTTCCTTGAGATTCTACGCGATATTCCTTTTTCAAATTAACGCAAGTCATATCAGCTGTTGTGGAACGGATTGTAACTCTTTCTACAAGTTTGTAAACTGTGATACGCGCGAAGCCATAAACTTAAGCTTATTATAAAGCTGCATCGTTCCCCGTGTTTTATCCAAAGTAGCCGTACAATATTTATAATGTGACATGTATAAAGCTGAGCTTTATCTTTCTTTGTAGACGATTAAGTAATTTTAAGGTCATTTTACGTTTTCTTTTAAGATCGTTTATAGCAAAGATGTAACTCTGTACACGCGACAGAAGGAAATATTTTTATATATGAAAATAACAGCTACATTTTTGTTGATTTCCTTTTTTTTTTAATTCGACATTATTTCTGTTCTCGAGCGAGATCGATTTCGTCATTTGCATGCATATAATGTAAGATATATTTATTACCTTGTATGTACATAATGATATATATTACGTTATGAAATATATACACACAAATGAAAAAAAAAGAGAGAAGTGAAACGAAGAAGACAGAAGCCAGGAAAAATGTGTAATGGGAAGGACCAGCGTGGAGATTGTGGAAGCTACCCAGCTGAGATTGACAGATCTGCATGGTTTCTGAATCAGGTGAATTCAGGGCCAAATCAACATTCGTAACACGAGAGAGAGAAAAGAACGTTTCATTTTGTCTGTTCTCAGTGATCGAAAGTAATAATAGCGTATACCGTTGACTCTAGATCTCTTCAGAACGTTTGTCAAAATTCCTCCTAATGCGACAGTTTCGTTTGTACAATTACAATAGCATCTCGGTGAGTAAATTTCCGTAGTAAATACTTTAATATATTTAGATAATGCCGAGCACGAATGCGCTCTGTGCGCTCGTGAAATGTATTTAAAGTTATGAATGTTGATTTATTTATTTACGTTATTATAATATACATAATATTAGACAGTAAATATATACGTATTTGGTGGTAGGTAATATTGTGTCCGTTCAACTTTTCAGCTTTGATGTAATCTGCCCATCTGAGAATGGTTTCATTTTTTCGTAGCTGCCTATCGCATAAAAAGAAAACTGGTTCGTTCTTTGAGAAGAGATAATCGTTGTTCTTTTGCATTGGACCGCGCGTGTCTTCTGTTAGAAAGAGAAACTTATCCGCGAGAGCGGAGATTGTAACTAACGTAGATCCGTGGGAAAACCAATTAAATGTATAACAGTTTTTTTTTACTTTTACTTCGCGTTCCGACAATTTGTGAACCTAAAGATTTCCATAGCGTCGATTCAGGTGTACAGCTTAAAAAATGTTTTTAAGTGATTCGACGGGAATATGAACGTCTCCTGTGAATTTTTTGTCAACAGGTATCCCGGCCCGTCTAGTCAGCGTTACGGTAGCCCGCTGAGAGACGCTCCCCACAAGAGATTCGACGACGTGGCACCTCCTGGAACGGAGGGCTACTACGACCTCTCGCCACCGGGGGTCGAGCACCCCGACAGACCCCTGCGCGACGACCGCGATCGTCGTCCGCTGAGAGATCAAGAGGACCGCGAACATTCGGTCAAGGACCACGATACCGACGACCGAGACAGAATACCTGTTAGAGACGACAGGTAAAGAGACGAGTGCCGATCGACGATTTAAAACTTTCTATCGACTTTCGATTGCGATAAAATTGATTCGGCGATCGTTTGCTCAGGGGACGCGAACGCGATGATCGTTTGCGCGAGAGAGACGAGAGGGATAGAAGAATTCTGAACAGGGACCGCGAGGATCGTGAGAGACAAGGGTTGGCCAGAGACCACGACGACAGAGTACGGGAGAAGGATGACCGCGACAGAAGGGAGAAGGAGAAGGAAAGGGACGACAGACACGGCCGAGATCGACGAGAAGACGACAGACATTTGGACAAAAAGGATTACGACAAGGATCGGTATGCGTCGCTTCGTATAATGTGTATAACGTTATTAGAGGGCCTGTGAGAATTTAAATATCAAGGATGACGTATCTAGTGTGATTGAAAGTATTGGCTGTTTCAGTTACAGGGACGACAGAGATCGCCACAGACAGGAAGACAAGAATCGTCCTCGCGAGAAAGACAGACGGGATCGCGATTACGAACCCGAGAAAGACAGGGACCGGCACGAGCGTTACGAGAGACGTTCCGCGGAACGAAAGAAGAGCAGGAAGAGTCCCACGCCTTATTCACAAAAGTCTAGGACGGACACGGCGAAGGACGCGTCGCCGGAGCGTACGAAGAAGAAGGAGAAGGATCACGAGGAGAAGAGCGAGGAGAAGAAGAAAGAGAAGAAGATCAAAGAGAAGAAAAAGAAGAAGGACGATGAAAAAGAGAAGAAGAAAAAGAAGAAGAAAGAGAAGAAGTCCGGACAGAAGGAAATCGCTAAGGAGGAGCCGATCGCCAAAGCGACCGAGCACGAAGAATTATTGATAACTGAGAACAAGCAGCAGGAGAGCATGATGTCACCGACGAAAACCGACGTCACAAAATCTGGAAACGAAGACGAACATTCTATCGAGAGTAGAATAGTTTGTATGCCTGCCGAGAGTAGTACCATGGAGGAATCTATGAAAGAGGAGTTCGAGGACAAGTCGTTGGCCATGAATCCGGAGCCACCGGAGTTCTGCGAGGCCAGTCCAGAGAGAATAGATCGCACGGAATTCGGTACGAATCCGCCGAATCCCAACTTCAAGCCGATTCCCGAACTGAAGTCGGAGATCAAACCCATCGACAGCTTGTACAGCGGCTTGGACGACGCTGAAATAAATACTGTACTTACAGAAAAGTATTCCCTGCTCTCGGAGCAGCACGAGACCGAGGACAAACCTCCCGTTCTGGAAGAGAAGTCTCCGAAGAAGGACGAATTCTTAGCACCGCTGCCCGAGCTCTCGAAATGGGAGAGGGACGACACCGCCGAGAAGCCGGAGGACGTCTGCCGATCTCCGGTAGAAAAGATACAGACGGACGAGCCGAAATCGACGAAAGTAGTCACGTCCGAGGTACTGAAGAGAGCGGAGAACGCGATTTTCCAGAAAGCGATCAACGCCATCAGACCGATCGAGATCAAGAAGATAAGCGAGAGCAGGAAGGTGCTGTATCAGAACCCAGAGCCAAAAGCGCTCGAAACCGAACCGAGTAGAGAACCGAGAAAGAGCGTGAACGTCACTATAAACGTTGGCAGGAACGAGAGAAACGTGGAGATCGCGGAGCCGACCGCCAAGAAAGCCAAGTTGGATCGTACGAAGTTCAAGCCCGTTCCGGAGACGTCGTTCTCGCCCACGAGAGTGCCCGCGAAGGAGAGATTAGGCGAGAAAGTGGAGGAGACCAAAGAGAGGAAGATCAGTCCTCTTAAGAGCTTCTTGGACAGACGCGAAGTGAAAACTGAGAGTCAGTCTAGGAGTCGGTCTCCCAGGAGCAACAGAGAGAAGAGGATTTCCCCGTTGTTGGATAGACGCGTCGATCCTTCGTTGAGCATGCCGGGTAACGAGCGGAGAGTGTTTTTGGAAGAGAGAAAACGGGACAACAAAGATCGAGGCGATCGTTCGAAGGAGAGGAACGAGTTTAGAAACGAGCGACACGACATGAGATCCGAGAGGGATCCGAGAGTTGAATGTCGAGCAGATTTCAGATCGCGCAATGATCCAAAGGGGGAAAGGATGGACAAGGACAGAGAGAAAGATCGGGAGAGGGAGAGGAGGGGAAGAACACCAAGCGCGTTCAAGAGAAACGAAATGCCGAAAGTGGGCTTGTTGTTGAAGGAGAGAGAAGACGAAGACGACAGGCGCAAGGACAAGAAAACGAAGGAGGACAGGAAGAGAAAGAAAGAGCATCGAAGTAGGAGTAAATCGAAGGAACACAGGAAACGGAAAGAGAAGAAGCATAAGAAGGATAAAGAAAAGAATTTGGAGAAGAAACAAAAGCACAAGGAGAACGTCGCTTTGAAGGAAAAAGCCGAGAACAATGAAACCAAGATCGGTTATGAAAATCCGGAACCTCTGGTCACGGAAACCGTTAAGAAACAGAGGAAGAACCCGAGGCTAGTGTCCGACCGTAAACGCAGCATGCTCGACGAAGCTAGTTTCGAGCCGGATTACAGCGCTTCAGACTCGGAGTCCGACGGCGAGGAGAAAGTGTTACCTCTGCCGCCGAAGAAACTAAAGTTAGACGAGCCCGACATGGAGAAGGAAATAGACATTAAAGCTCTTAAGAAGCGATCGAAGTCGACGAGCAGCGAGGACACGTCCAGCAGCTCGGACAGTTCGACCACCGATACCGACAGCTCGGACGAGTCGCACAAGAAGAAGAAGAAGAAACACAAAAAGCACAAGAAGAAGAAGTCCGCGAAGAAGGAGAGCAGCACAGACACGGATTCTTATTCGGATTCGTCGGACACGAGCAGCGACGAGGAGAAACACAAGAAGAGGTCGAAAAAATCCAAGAGTAAGAACAAACAGTCGAAGAAGAAGAAGAAATCTAAGCACAAATGACGTCGCTAGACGTCTTTTGAACGTTCTGAAAAGTGAAATACTGAAATAGTCACTTTACTTTGCGAATGCTTTTTCACGTAACAGATTCCCTATCGGAATTATTTACAATAATTGTATCCGTCAAACTGAGATTGTTATCATCTAATATCTATGGAACGGCGTAGATGATTTATATTCTATATTCACGATACTATACCAGTGTTCAAAGTTCGTTTAAACAGACGTTAGTGGTTCCAGACGATCTTAGCGTCCGTGACTTGATTTGGGTATACAGAGAAAATTTCGAGAACTATAACGAATGGGTAAAAAGAAGTATGACATTTGTCTCGTTATAATTAATTTTTAAACGTTATCAAGGCCTTACGCGATTCTCCATGTTCCGATTCCACCTATAAAAGTGCTGTAAGTAAATTCATTACGATAAGTGATGTGTACATTATAGCATCCAGTAGATAATATCTTTAAGAACACTAGTACGATACTTGTAGAGAAAGTACTACGACAGGAACTACGTTTAAGATCTCCAATATCTCAACATAATAATATTGTACTTTCATAATGTAATGTCAATATGTAAAAGACATGATCAAATAAAAAAACCAAATTCTTTTAATTTACTCTAGTTTTCGTTTTACAATCGATTTACATGAAAAATTTACACGCATTACATGGATTGTGTACACAGAACGAATAAAGGATATTTAGATAAGTTAAAAATGTGTTTATTCAATGTAGAATTACAAAAATAGTCGAAAGTCATAGTCGGTGGTAAAAATTTGTCGGGGCCCTCACGTGTTCTTCAGACCTTTGAACGTCTCGACGATGTTGCACAGCAATGGTAAATTTTCACTGTTCTCGCCCTCGTTCAGACCCAAATTCTGGAGAAGGAGAGATCTGTCCAGAGGCTGCTTCGGTAAATCGCACTCTAAAACGGAATTGATCGTTTTCTGTAAATTACATGAAAATTTATCCCTCGACAAACATTGCTGATGCACACCCGAAATAAATACAGTGGAACTGTAGACGTATCCCATCCAGTCTAGGTACTCGCGGACAAGTTCGTTTAGAAATATAATCTCCAGGGGTGGTTTCGGAAGTTTCGCTTTATTCCCTTTGTTCGAATTGTCTAACAATTTTATAACTTCCTTTCGCATCTCAGCTTTTATACGACCCAGGTCTCCGTCGGCTCTCAGAGATTCTCTGACCGCTGCAGGTTTAAACAAAGTTCGTGTGTGAATCGGTTGTTTCGAAAAATTGTAGAAGCTTCGACCAGCGAAATTCGTCGTTAACGAAATATACTTTCTACTCGGAATAATTACCATTAATTAAATCTTTCTCCGTTGCCATATTCTATATTATTTACAAATGAAAAGAAAATAAGGGATTGAAATTTTTTAATGGCACTGCATACAATGCGTAGTTAAAAGCTATTTCCAATTAGAGATTCGTAAATTTTGCAGGTTTCAATCTTTTGTTCGTACACGTATACGTACGTACGCACATACAGTGAAACACGGTTTCATATTGGATCTTATATTTAACGTGTTCAGAGCGGTTCGTAATTTTGCCAGACCGAACGAATTCGAGATTCGTGGCCGCGGTTTTTTGTTAGTAAATTTTCGAACGAACCATAAATAAAGGAGCCGCCGCGTGGCCTATTTTATATCCCCCTTCCGTTTCCCAGTGCTCACCACCGTCGTCTTTACTCGTCCTTGCTAAAGTAACGTCTTTCTGCTAGTTTGACGTTCATTAGACAAGCAAGCTTGTTTCGTATACGGCACGAATCCGGTTTGTTACGAATCGTTCGATCAATCCGGCTTTGTATACACTTTACATTCCCATCTGTATGCCTTGCGTACGATCTCGTCTTTTCAAATTTTCCATGAGTAAGTTATTTATTGATCTCTGATAGGATAGTTTGTAACGTGCGTCAGTATATCGCTTGCATTGTACGATAAATACGCTTAATACTACCCCGCTACGAATCAACGATGAAACGGTAGCCGGTGAATTTCGCCAGTTATTTCAATTCTGTTGCTGATGCGGCCAACATAATTTATTCTTTGAACGTTGCCCTCGATGCTTCCTCGGAAACGATTCTTGTTAGACAATTTTTAATGCCTTTTAAACCCGGTTTATAATGAGATGCATATGCGTTTGACGAGGAGAGAGACGAAGCTCCATGCGTATCATTTATATTACAGATGTTTCTATAGTCTTCCCTTGGCTATTGGTAATGCAAACACTCTTCCCCGATTCAAAGTCCACAAGATGGTATTCACTTGTGAGCTTTAATTTTAGCTGAGAATAGAAATGTGGGAAGATACAGGACTGTCGTAAGTGGCGCGTAGAACATTCGACTTAACATCTCCTCTATGAATAAGTACGATAACTCTTGTTTCGAATCGTCCTCTCGATTCATATACACGGCATGTGTGTGTCTGACTTGAAATTCTGTTTTGCAGAGTAAGATAAAATTGATTTAGCTCGGTGGTGATGCGGGGATGTGGATCTGTTTCGATGCTCTAGGAAGCCGAGAAGGCTGGCAAGCTTCTAGTTTATTCTTCATGTTTGTCTATTGGATATGTTTCGGCATTGATGGAAGCTTGACGAACGCGATCGCGTCCAATGTCCCTCACGATACTGCTACATCGGAAGTATCGCTAACAGTTCCGACACACCACGAAGATGACGAATGTAGGAATGTGACCACTGATAATAGAGCTAGTATGCACAAGCATAACGAGTCAAGTTCTAACCGACCGACTAGAACGATCAACTGACCAAGATTTATGCACTTTCCAGCTACCGGTCTGTCGGTGGTCGGACAAGGATCTGGTTCTCCTCATTCGCCGATAGTGCCTCCAACTTTTCTGTACGGAGTTCTTACCTGCCAACCGTATCAAGGAATTTCTGTGAACCACATCTACTTTCAATTAGCGAACGCCTTCTTCCTATTGTCACACCTCGCACCAAGTGGCATACACGGTGTACTTTATTTAAGGTGCACTCTGCTCGTGGGTTGTGCCTTTCTTGCTTTGTGGGGCTGGACAATAGCTTGCTGGCTGGACGCTGCTCTTTGGAATGCTCTGTTTGTTGCCATCAACTTCGTCCATGTATGCACGCTTCTTTACAAGCTCAGGCCTATCAAGTTCTCGAGGGAAGTCGAAGAGGTAAGTCGTGAGTAGAAGATCCGTATTACCTTTTTTGTGCCGATTAGAACTAGAATTTTGATCGCGATAAGAGTGCTTGAGCGCGTTTGATCGTAGCAGAGTCCTTCACTCGACTGCACTTTTATACGTAGAGCAGTAAGTTTGCGCTTTCGATACGTAACCAGCTCGACAATGTATTCTCTCGATTATCTGTCAGCGATACGATTACGTTAATTTTGTACCTCATTTCATTCTTTTTCATGCAGGTGTATATTGCAGTGTTCCAGCCGTTGAGAGTGTCGCGGCATCAATTCAAAAAAGTATTAAATTGCATGAAAGTCATTCGAGAGTTAAAGTATCAAGAAGTTTATGCCCAAGAGAAAGTGACCAAAGTCGATTCTTTGTCTTTGGTACTGTCCGGAAAGTGAGTTCGTCTCAAGTAAAAACATTTTTCATCGGAACACGAGAAGGCTTGACGCTCGTTCTATTAATTTCAGACTAGTAGTTTCGCAAAATGGAAGAGCATTGCACATTGTCTTCCCACATCAGTTCCTGGACTCTCCAGAATGGTTTGGTGTTTCTACAGATGAATTCTTTCAGGTTTGTAGATCCTCGGTCATCGAAATTTAAAGTTGACGACACGCAATTATGAAATATTGACCATATGCTTACAGGTGTCAATAACAGCTATGGAAGATTCAAGGATATTATTATGGCATAGGGACAAATTAAAATTAAGCATAATTAGTGATCAATTTCTGCAGGCAGTGTTTGATCACGTTTTGGGGCGAGACGTAGTTAAAAAATTGATGCAGGTACGCGCCTCGCTCAAAAACCTCTTTCTTTCTTAGCCAGTGATTGACATTCATTGAATTATGTTTGCGACGGGTCCTCAGGTTAGTGAGACGATGGCTGCTAGCAGTCATCAACAACAGAATGGACAAGTAATCGGTTTAAGTGGTATCGGAGCCTTAGAAAACGATCCTGACACCAAACTCTTTGTTGTTAAAAAGACTGGCGATAGTCAAGGTATTACTGCTCTCATCAGTCGTCAGCTCCAAGGTAAGTACTTTGCACTTTTTGTTTAAAATAACAAATTTATACAATTCTAATTTTGTATTAATGAGGCGAAGACCTAATTTTGTTATTATACGTGTGAATAACGAAAAGAGTCTTAAGGAGAGCATGTAGTTAGTTTATATACGATGCACATGCACTAAACGTTATATGAATGCAAGATATATTTTTGGTTTGTTCTACCGCAGAAGATTGTTTCAAACAAGATTATTCGAAACCGTTGTCTCGGCGTTGTTGTTAATGTTACACGGATTATTCTGATAATGCATGAATTAGAATAATAATGTATATAAACTGTCACCGAAAGGAACGGATGTTCGAAATCGAATGTATAAAAGTCTCAGGAGTTCCGTGCATGATACATGTGTGACTAGTGCATGTGCTTGCGAAGGTGTAACGATGTAAAAAAAAAAATCGACGATATCGTTAGGACCGTACACGTGTTCTTTATAATTTCGCATCAATTTTGATTTTGCTTTGGATAGAAGAGAGAATGCCGCTGCTGTACACGACTCAGGAAGTGCTGAACAACACTTTGCATCATATTAATCACCCGCGAACACTTCCCCTGCCTCCCGTGCAACACAACAATGTTCAGTCCTCCTTATAGTAATACATCATCCCTGCGACACAAACAAGTGCAGTTACTTAGCACAAATTTGTACGTGATACATGTTATATTCCTCCAATGGATATCCGTTTATTTTCTTCTGGTTGTTGCATTCAGGTGAGTCGTTTTTTGTGTCTACGTATTTTTAGTATTCGTCGACAGTGTCGGTCTCTTGTCGCCGTTAGATTTAGTGGAGCAATTTAGCATTTCTTATGTATATAGTATGTTTTGAATTTACTGTCTTTTAATGCAGCTTTCACAATTGTACATGTCCGATAGAATCCGTACTCTGTTGTACTTCCGTTTAATACACGAATTAACGTTTCAGTTACCTACGAAGGTAACGAAAGGACAATCGAAGTAATTGTTCGTTATTGTTCGCAGCAGCGGGAGATCCGAACGCGTGGAGATTGGGAAGAATCGAAGAGACTGATCACGAAACACCCGTTTAACGAACCGAATCTTAGAACGAATGTCATCCTCGACAGTCAATATAAAGTAAACCACCGGTCTTTTTACATAACACGATCGAGTACACTCGTCGTCGTCACGGAAAACTGTATGGCACGGTGTGCTGTGCGTGGAACAATTGAACATTCTCTTGCCAATTAATCATTTCTCCCACTAGTCACGTAACAACGGAAGGCAAAATGAAGATTTCAACAACGTTTGTATAGGATAATGGTCCTCTATTCTAGTTTATACGTACAAAGTGATATTACGACTTAAATATTACTTTATGCTTCCAATATTATTATTATTATTATTTTTATTATTATTATTGTTATCATTCTCGTCACCAACCGAAACCGATTTAAACGTGGCTGATTTCTTTCGACGAGCGCGTACATCGTTATAGCGTGCATCAAACGAACAAGACTATGAGCATACGAAGGTGTTAACAGAATGGAAGTTGTTCGATCGCAGCGGCGTAACTTCTTTAAACGAGAGGATCTGTGATTCATTGGAACCGGTGAAGAACAAAATTTAGGGGGAGGCCTAAACACCTTGATCGTTTCCCAGTATCCAGATAGTGCCTTTTTACTTGCATTTCATTTGTTCATTCTTTGAGAGGAAATACATGTATACATATATACGGTACCGTTGCGTGTGCACGTATACTGATTTACACGTTCATTCAGTGTATTTTAACGAGGTTGCTGACGGAACTCTCTCTAGTCACCATCGTTTCTTTAAAATGGGACCATTTTTAACTGGTCTTACGTTCGCGATCATCTTCGGAAGACAATGTCTAGACCAAGTCCAAGATAATTTCATTCGATCGAATCGCATTCCAATGAACATCCGCAACTTTAGTTGTTATAAATCGAATGGTAAATCTTTATTAACAGATTCCGTCAGCAATTAATGATTTCTACCGTCGTAGCTATCGTCGGACGATAGCCCCGGGGTATTATTGCGCGAATCATATCATAAATACTACCACTAGATAAATGGCGTTCAGATTAGAGGAGCAGGAAGTTACGCCAGAAAGCGCTGGATGATAATACAATTGTAACGTGAGCTATATTAATAAAATATTTATATTGATATACAATTGCCGATAGAAGAATAAATGCATATACTAACATTTAATGTTTAATATCGTAAAATTATCGGAAATTGTTACAACAATAATATATTATAACTACACGATTATTATTTTTTTATTTATAATCGAGAACGGTATAATTTACGAACGATCACCGATTGTTGGGAACTGAAAACGAGTCATATGATGAATACGTACGGAGTATAACGCGATGGGAGGGGACCCTCTGTGGAATGAGCATAACGAACGTTAACGGATATAAAGCGAGAGCCAGCAAAAAATTAAAGTAAAAATCTCAGGTTTCGTCGATTGGATGCAAGGTGCGGAAAACCACGACAAAAATTTGTAAAGACAATTTTGTCTAGTCCTTAGCGAAATGCGTTCAAATGAATTTAAAATCGTTGCTGATCGAATTCATGCCCAGTTAAGATTTACATACATACTTTAAGAAGACTTTTTATATGTAAAAATCATAGAGTTCTTGGACATGTTCTATTCGAGATATTATACTACTAGTTTAAACGTTAAACGGATAATAATTGTTCTACCGTACATGTCAGAGATACATCCTTAACAATTATTTGTTTAGGCAACAAACAAATATACATGTTATATATACGCGTATTTGTTTGGTGAAGTCGAACCGTTCAATTCTTTTTACGCGACGTCAAATTATACATTAAAACGATTTACTTTTAATACTACTCATGTACGTACGAGAAAGTGTAAGTGTTTATTTTAATGAATGTAAATTATTATTCGTTACTCATCTCTGTTGTTTATTGTTTCGTACTGTTATTGCACGAGTAGACCTTTTTTAGCGCATAACTGCAGGTAGCTAGGTATTACGAATGAAATGAACAAATTCGAATGGCGCATTGAATACAATAATGAAAAATTTAACGATGGAAGAAATAAAGGAAGTTAGTTTTAAAGAACAACATATTCTTTAAACCTTGATAACGACGATTCGGCGACGAGTACCATCATTTATCACCCGCAGAATATAACAACAATCTCAGATTAGCTCTCATTATCAACAGAAAAATTCCCCTTCTCAGAAAAATTTCCCGGATGATCTCACGTATGTCTAATGTGGATTTACCTCTCTTCATTTCCTCGTAAACTCCGATTCGAATCAGCGTGACACGTTCGTTAATCGGAGTCTAATTAATTTGCATGACGTACAGGATTTAAAAGCGCGGTCTTTGCAAGAACCTGCGCGAGTGTTGGAGTCAAACACCGAGTAGGGTCGTACACAGTGTCGTACAGCATCGCGGGTCGCGTGAAAAGGTCTTTTGTCACGTTCTACCGAAATATTTTGATCGGTAATCAAACTAATACGCGATAAAATGCCGGCGTCGGAATCGAATCGACTGACGCATCCCGAGTTGCTGTCAGAATCCGAGCTGAGGGAAATATTGGAAAATGTGAGTGAACGCGAGGTTAAGACCTTCGGCGTTGATTGATCAGATAAATATCGGAACGTCCAAGAGATGTTCCCGTTCAGGATAAACAATTTTTTTCATCTTTCAGAGATGTATCGATATTAGTAATCATCAGAATTTGCCCAAATCTAAATTGATAGAACTGTACAATCGAATAGCGTTGCCATTACCTCAAAGACAATCCGATGATGCAGACAAGTCGAATATAAAGAATAACGAGACCGCAAATTCTGTTAACGAGTCCGAAGAAAATTCAGATTTTTTGTAAATAAGACTACTCGTTTTCATTAACTACAAAACCGTTCGTAGTCACGATTTTGTAAGCCTCGAAATTTGTTTACAGAAATGGCACGAGTTGTACGAAAACAAGCGAAGTGACAAAGGCGCAAACGTTTAATAGTACAAGAGCAAAGTCCCCCTCGAACGAAGTTAAACATACACAGAAGAAAATAAGATTATGTGATTCCAATAAGGAGACGAAATGCAATGGCACTGCTGACAAACGTCCTAGCGACGAAAAACACGAAGTATGTTCATTAAATATTTAGAGCGAAACAGAGGAGGAAAAGACGTTTTTTATGTTTCAGGAATCTCCAGGGAAGAAGAGACAGAAAATTACATGGCCGTGAGATCTCTGGATTACCTTACGTTAATTCGTATAAGATAAAACTGTGAACAAATGAACGCTGCAAAATATAATTTTGCAATATTTGTACTATTTTTTAAGTAAGAGAACGTTGAACAAGACTTGGTACATTACAATAATGCATTATGTACATACATTTATTCTCTCAGCACTATGTACTTATTGTACAGGAGAGCAGGCTGCTTCGTAGTTTGAGTATAGAGATCAATTTCTTAATCGAATGAATTAAGGTTTTTAACAGGAGTTTAAAACCAGTTTGATCACGAATAGACAAGAGTATTATTGGAATCTGTTGATTGTCAATCGTAGCTTTTAATTTATACAAACGAAATACAAGAGTTTAAGACAATACGTTTTTCTTGAAACATATCTTTCCCTTCAAGTTCCTTTTCCTATAGTTACTATCGTCTTACATGGACGAAGTGCTACAGAGATAAAGACTAAAATCTGACGAACCGACTTCCGGCAGTGATCGAGATCGAAGAGGAGATAAAGAAAAGCGAAATTCGAACATTCCAAAGCGGATCTACTTAGTATTCTGTTGGTGTCTCGCAAGACGGAAGTGTTACACTTACTAAATACTGCTACAAAAATAACATTGAATCACGCAACAGTGAAAGCACTGGAAGAACTATTGACCAAATTTTTATCTCGTTCTCGCAAATCGTATGCAATCTCAAAGCAAATTTCGTTACAAAACAAAAAATGTAGGAAAGTCTATAAATTGTAGAATTAATGTCAACGTAATTATTATGTACAAAACGTTTTAAAGAATAGATATACGAAGACTTCCCTGCGATCTCCCCTTAATAACGATCATCCCGAACGAATTTGCATTTTACCGCATGGCTGATATAAATGTTCTCTATACGCGTTTGTTAGCGAAACGAAAACGAGAGCGAAACTTTTGTCTTCGGACGGAAGCGTGTCACGTCCGAAGACTGTTTGCAATGCATCAGGAGCATCGGATTCGACGATCCTACTCGGTGCTACCTATAAATACGTTTGCCACTAGAAATTGAACGGTCAGTTTCCTCTTTGACTTTCGTTCAATCGTAGGATTACCCGAACTAAATCGCCATGTCTAAGGTGAGAACGGACAACCGAAATCTCTCGCTCTAATTCCATTCTTAATTAAAAAACGTAATAATAAAAATAAACCTTTTCGATCATTAAATTATATATCAACATAATTAAAGAAGAAAGAATAAGATTCCTCGAAGCTATTAGAAACCTTATTTTAATCATTAGATCAACTCGAATTCTCTCGTTATATTTCAGCAAATAATCATCGTGCTGACGCTCATCGGCGTGATAGCTCTTTGCAACGGAGGCGTGATTCATTCTCTGCCAGCGGTGGCGAAAGTCGCACCCCTCGATCCAGGACTGAATTACGACCCTCACCCGCAGTACACTTACGCTTACGACGTGCAGGACAATCTAACCGGGGACTCGAAGAGTCAACACGAGACCAGGAACGGCGACGTCGTAAGCGGTAGCTACAGTTTCATCGAAGCCGACGGCACTAGGAGGATCGTGGAATACACGGCTGATCCCGTAAACGGATTTAACGCAGTGGTCCACAGGGAGCCGGTGGCAGTTATCAAACCTGTGAAAGTCGCCCCCGTGGCCTTCCCTTAAATATATTTACACGAACTGACGATAGAAATTAATTGACGAACTATTTAAACGATATGTGTAACTAGTCATGTAATCATCATATTGTATATAAAGCAATCATTCTATTATTGTAATAACTGATACGTTTTTATTAAAGCATTTTATAAAATATATTATTGTTCTTACTATTCTCTTCCTCAATCTCTAACTCTAAGTATACAATGTACTAATAATGAATTGATTTCAATTTAACTTTCAATGAGCATTCACTATTTGTAAATGAAAGAAATATACGATGAATTCGAGCCTGAATTGTACTGCAGGGATAAATAAGATATTAATATCTTTAATCTGATAATTACTTTATATGAATATATACTAGATGATTATTGAGAATCAATTGAAACATGTAGCGGATCGGACGAATCGATTACGATAGTGTAACTATGTCTTTCACAATAGACTATTACGTAAGATAGTACGGCGAATTGTTGATAGCCCATTGTCCCATGTAAATCGTACAAGACTAAACCTGAATAAATTCTGTTCCTATTAAAAACTCTACTTGATTCATGATACCTCGTATTACGCGAGATCCATCTTTATCAGCGTACTGAACGTCGATGTTGAAATCCCTGATTCAGCGTGAAAATAAATGACACTGATAAAGTGACATTACTAATATCTACATAGGATTACCCTTTCGTAATTTCGTCGAGCAGCCTCGAATGACTTTCGTCGACGTATCGGCATACAAATGATTCCACACACTTCGCGTCCCAGGAATTAAAATTCGAATCGTATATCGCACGAGACACAACCCGAAAAACCATGAATAAATACGGCAAACGTATCATTTTTAACATTATCTATTATCAATCATTCAACGTTCTTAAATATTGACTTCCACATGTATCGATTAAGTATATTCGGTCATTTCTAATCAGATTTAATAGATATGGCTGGCAACCCTATTAAAAATATCCACGCGTGGCAAATCATATGCCTATAATCATATACTGGATCATATATGATTTATCATATACTGGTTCATATGATTTCACATATGATTAGGCATATGATTTCACATATGATTAGGCATATGATTTGTCAGGTGGATATGTTTTTAACAGGGAGAACAGGTTCGTTAATGGAACTGATAAAAAAGATAATACGTTTATAATTCGTTTTGATCGAAGAAAAATTCGATAAAAATAGACCTGTTTCGTTGCAGTCACCGCGTGGCTTTCCCCCTTAAGTAACATCCTAATTTAAGGTGTCGCGGTGCGTGGAAAATGCTAATCGATAACGATCGCGCAACATCGTAAACTTTTGGTAGGAGGAGGAGGAGGTCAACCGCGGGGTTCAGTTTCGTCGTACGACCTCGAGCGTCCCGGTACCTTCGACGTATTGGCATACAGGTCGCGTTTACCCGGCCGCGAGGATATGAAGAAACGATATAACCGCGCATACTCATCGGTCGTTGTATGCAACCGTCGAGGAGGTCGTTGGGTTGTAGAAGAAAGAGAGGAACAGATCGGTACCGTACGAAAGAGGGAGAGGTCCAGTGGGGGCGGCGTGTAAGACGGGTGGCACGAACTTTGGGTGCAAGGAATAGCTCGGTTATTGTTGGAAGGATGACACGAAAACGCTCACGGTCATCAGCCGTATAAAAGTACGACGAATCTTACCCCGAGGCATCAGTCTCCTGGCGATCCTCTCGTAAACAAACATGGTTGGAAAGGTAAGAGCCTACGGCGATCTAGCTTTAACTAGCTTCTTCAACGATTTTTACATCTAATAGATCTCTCACTGATCATTGATAACGAACGTCCTCTAAACATTAGATGAGCCTCCTACTTCGTGCAGAACATTCTAAACCTGCAGAAAACCTAGAGAAATCTCTGGACATTTCAACGAAGAACTACGGAATACTTCAAAATTCAATTGCTAACGAATTTTCTTGTAAATTTCAGCTCGCTCTTCTTTTAAGTTTGGCGGTCCTCTCGAAGGGTGCGGTGGTACCGGCACCGGTGGTTGCCGCGGCACCGGTGGTACCCGCAAGACTGGAAGAACTGGACGCAGTGCCCCAATACAGTTTCGCTTATGACGTACAAGACGCGATAACCGGCGACTCAAAGGCCCAGTACGAGACCCGAAACGGAGATATAGTACAGGGAAGCTACAGCTTGATCGAGGCCGACGGTACTCGCCGTATCGTCGAGTACACCGCCGACCCGATAAACGGCTTCAACGCGGTGGTCAGTCGCGAGCCAGCGACTGCCGTCGCTGCCATAGCTGCTCCTGTAGCCGCTTATGCACCTGCTGCCATCGCACCAGCTGCTGCAGCTGCTCCAATCTTGCCAGGTGCGCCCGCGCCAGCACCAGCGATTCCGTCCAGTGGTCCCGACTCCGACGTGGAAGTGGTCGAAGCTAGATCCGGTCCTCTCAGAGCCTCGTCTAGTCGTCAGGAACAGTTGAGACAGCAACAGGAACAGCAGTTGCAGCAGCTGAAGACGATCGAAAGACAGCAACAGGAACAGCAGCAACAACAGCTGCAACAGCTGCAACAGCTCCAGCAGCTTCAACAGCAGTCCAGACTGCAGTTGCAACAGCAGATTCAGCAGAGGCAAGAGCAGAGGACGCAGGAAAATAGCCAGGAGCAGCAAGAACAGAGGCAGCAGCACCAACAGGAACAACAGGGTGCACCTGTAAGGGCGCTCGCTAGTCCAGTACAAATCCCAGCGAGGGCTCAGCCCGCCAGGCTGGTCGGCTTGCCAGCGGCCAAAGCTGTCACCAGTTACGCTTATCCCGGGGCCTATGCCTACACCGCTGCCTACTCGTCGCCCGTGGCATACGCGGCACCCACTCTCACCTACGCGCCCGCCAACGCGATCTTCTAAATCCCATTTTTAATGTTTTGTTTTGTCATATACCGCCCGGACAGATTGAACAAGTTCACCAAATTGCAATAAACGTACCTTTACAACGAAGAGATGGTTTGGTCTGCTTTCATTAAAATCGCTAATTCCGTCTTGATTAATTGCTAACACCTTCTTCGCGACCAATTACACAGTAAGAACCTTAGCTGTCGAGTCTATAAGAGAATATGCTGCAACGGTTTGATGCAGTTTCAACGGGAACGCTTCAGGAATACGAGACACACACCAATTGCGAGAGAACAAATATTTACGATGCGTTAAGCAAGCATGGAACTGAATAAATCTTTAGCCCAGCTATTGAGACATTTTCGACTTTCGACAGGCTGCAACAAATCAA
>SMSR01006005.1:0-13979 GCA_019453355.1 Ceratina japonica | reverse complement strand
CAAATGGCAACCAAATGGTACCCTCAGAATCAAGAATTAGTCGAGAATTATTATTCCAAGTGCAAAAAAATCTGCATTTCTATTCATACTTTGTAATAAAAATCATGTGAATCCCAGATTCCAGCATTGAAAAAATGGACTTTAAATTTGATTCTTTATGACCTTTTTGTGGACAAGATAATAAATGCCAATTTCAAGTTAGTTTAATTATATATCGACGATTTATTTATCGACGTTTCAACCAATATGCTGGTTCTAGTTTATTGCCATTTTGTTAACATAAATTTTGTGTCTAGAAAAACCTGAAGAATCAAGAAATAATCGAGGATCCTAAGTACAGAAGAGGAATTATTACGGGCTGTTTGATCGGAAAGTATAAAGTAGGTCCCTGCGAAACGAAACTGACCCTCGCGGTTTGCCGTTGTCGTTGGCGAAAGGTGTCGATTTCCCCGGGCGGAAGCGGGTGAAAGAATCGATCGGGCGCAACTGTCCTAGAGTAGATCGCGGCGGCGGCGGCGTTATAGTCGTGCCGTTATTTCAAGGGGGCCAACATCGTGCAGCGACAGTACGAGCCGTCAAGCGTCGAAGTCACACGATATGACCGACTTCGTGGCTCGTTAAAATTGCATTAGCCAGACAGCGGAAAGGGTCGAGTGACGACTGAAAATACGCGCATGAACGTTTCGAGAGGATCGTCGTGGTAACGACTCCGCATCTACATCGTGTCCCTCCCGTTCCCGCCGATCGACGCTGTACATAACGGTCTACCGATTCCTCGGTCTTCGAGACACTTGAAAATGTTAATTGCGTATCGGAGAGTCAAGGATTCGAAATTAGATTACGACCGTTGCCAGGAAACTTTGTGCATTAGCGAAATGAAGGAGAATGAAAAACTAGTTCAATTTTAAGGTGGTAACTTTTGTCTTTCTCAAAAGACGAAAGTTGGTAGAAATTATGAAAGGAATTTCTATTTAGACCGCTGTTATACATAATTTATTTTGCATAAAAATAGCAGTCTTTAGGAATCCTCTATAGACGCCTAGAGAGAAAGAGAGAGTGAGAGAGGGAGGAAATGGATCACCGTTAGCCCGATCCGGAGTGCTGGGAGCATCCGCGTCCGTCACATTTCCCACGGATCATCCGGATCGTGAAAATCGGCCGCTTCAACTTCGAGTGCTCGTCGACACGTTCGAGTTCCACTCCCAGCCCCAGAAAATATGCTCGGCAAAGCCCGATAACGACTCAAGTGTCGCGGCCCGCGTTACAATCCCGTCAACGACAACAATTTTCAACGAGCAGCGCGAACGCATCCGAAATGCTCCACCAATAATCCAAATGGACATCGATTTCGATAATCACTACCCCATGTGCGACGATAAATCCCAAAATACTATGAAGTATCCCAATTTTGTTAAATGATCGAAAAAAGTGACCTGAAAAATTGATATAATAAATTTTGATATTGATATTATTTATGATATGATTTGATACTGATATTTGATATTAAATTGATATAATAAAAAATGACCCAAAATCCACAATTATGACGCAACAAACATGAACTGAGATGTACTAAATAAATATATCATATTATCTTTAATGCCAAAAGCTTTTTATGTGTGAATAATGATTAATGCAACGTGTCAGATAATAATTGATTGAAAAAGTTCAATAGAATAATTGATGCAACAAATACTCGATGCATTTATAAAAGAATTCAATGTCCAAGGTTTACTACAAAAATGTTATGTATTACTTATTTTTATATCATATTATCTTTAATGCCAAAAGCTTCATATGTGTGAATAATGATTAATGCAACGTGTCAGCTAATAATTGATTCAAAAAGTTCAATAGAGTAATTGATGCAACAAATATTTCATGCATTTATAAAAGAATTTAATATGCAAGGTTTACTACAATATGAAAAATTGTGAATGGACTCTTTTAATTTTAAAAGCTATTGATGTTTGTGTAATAATTGATGTAATAAATATTTGAGGGATTTGTTAGAGACGTGAATATGGATTCTCTGAACATTATGTATCCAGGGTTGAGTGGAATATTGAATAGGGTGAATTTCGATCCTGGAGACGACAGATGAAGCGTGGGGCCTGAAGTAGGTTTCAGACGATGTAGATACTACTCCACTCGAAGTTCGTTTACGTATTCCAGTCAGACTGCCACTGGTATTACCTAGTTCTCCTCGAATTTATGGTCTCGACTACCAAACTTCTTCCCTTAATTACCTCGCATTATCGTACGACTCCGATCACTGACTCCCTATAATCGTTACACCCTCACTTCTACTTACTTCCTAGAAAATCTCTATAATTATTACAATTTTTAATACAAACAATTAAATATTTCATTTTTGTATCTGTATGTATATATATATATTGACGTATCCTAAAACATGAGGGGGGGATATGAAATTCAACGGGAAAAGAAAATCTGTATAGTTATTACAGTTTTTAATAAAAAGAATTAATCATTTCATTTTTGTATCTGTATGTATATTGATGTATCCTAAAACATGGAGGGAGGAGATATGAAATTCTACAGGATCGCAAACGGAGGAGAGAATCAAAGAGAATTCCGTGGTAAGCTGTTCGGAGATCGAGCCGATACTTGATTGCGATTCGATCGCGGCGAGGGAGAGAGAAAGAGAGGGGGACGTTAAAGTCTTCCAAACTGATGATCCACGAAAGGCTCGACGAGAATCACGAGTAATACTCGAGACGGCGGAGTTCTTCTTCGAGGTTCCTTTCAGGAAGCGGCGGAGAGGAGATACCGATAGCGCGGCGAGAAGATACTTTCGAACGAATGAGACGCGGCTCGTATTGATCCCCCTTTCCCTAGATGCGACCGGTTAAGGGTTAATCAATTTCAAGTTACGACGTAGCGACGTTCGCGTGTCGACCCTGTCAGAGACACGTCGTTATCCGTTGCAATAATTCTCCCGGCTACACGTGCCCCGGCAATACCAAATGCCCACAAACGACAGCTACAACTGTTCTGATTGCCCACACGTTACTAACCGTCGTTGTTACCAACAGGCTAATTAAGGCTGTTAATTACATTTTTAATTAAGCAATCCTTCTTTTATTGATAAGTTCACGTTGACAATCGAGGTCGTTCGTGAATTTTTAAAGAAGTAGGCCATTTTCTGATTGACACTCTTGATATTTCCAATTCTGGTTTGATTTGGCCATTTAACATATATTAAAAATAAGTAATACATAACATTTTTTTAGTAAACCTTGCACATTGAATTCTTTTATAAATGCATGAAATATTTGTTGCATCAATTACTCTATTGAACTTTTTCAATCAATTATTATCTGACACGTTGCATTAATCATTATTCACACATAAAAAGCTTTTGGCATTAAAAATAATATGATATAAAAATAAGTAATACATAACATTTTTGTAGTAAACCTCGCGTATTGAATTCTTTTATAAATGCATGAAATATTTGTTGCATCAATTACTCTATTGAACTCTTTCAATCAATTATTATCTGACACGTTGTATTAATCATTATTCACACATAAAAAGCTTTTGGCATTAAAAATAATACGATATAAAAATAAGTAATACATAACATTTTTGTAGTAAACCTCGCATATTGAATTCTTTTATAAATGCATGAAATATTTGTTGCATCAATTACTCTATTGAACTCTTTCAATCAATTATTATCCGACACGTTGTATTAATCATTATTCACACATAAAAAGCTTTTGGTATTAAAAATAATATGATATAAAAATAAGTAATACATAACATAAATATTCTAGTGAATCCTGTATCAATCATCGGACGGGGGAAGAAATTATCGTATCGATCATTATGTCGAAACGGGGGTAGCTTTTAGCGGAATAAAAGATGCGCGGGTGAGATTCTTGGCGGTGGTAAATGGAACAATAATAATTTAGCCAGCGCGTGTAATGAGATTCAGTGAAAATGGCAAGCGTCCTATTAGTTCCGAGCAGGGGCGTATTGTACATAATTCAGCGCGGTGTCCCCGGTTCGTGGAGAGAGGGCTGACACGAACTGAAAACGGCGACTGTAACGACCACCGGTCGGCGAAATTTGTCGTCGCCGGGGAGAGGCGTGCAGAGTTCGGCGAGACCGACGCCACGGTCAGGGTGTATCGCGGATACCGATCTCTATTGTGCCCGCTTTAACTTACCCCTGCCGTATTTGCTCGTAGACATTAGCGAAACCCACGGACCACTTGCACCCACGACCGTCGCGAATTGCAAAGCAAACGAGCGCGGGTCTAACGAATCGACCCTACACTTCTTTCGTGACCCAACTCTGCTTAATCTCTCGTAACCGAACGTGTTTCGCGTACCGATGCCCACTATCGATTATGTAGTAATTAATCGGATCTAAATAGTCGATAGTTTTCAGTCTATGTTGTCCATTTATTCGGGAAAATCTCCGAAAATCGACGTATTTTCTTGGCACCTGCTGGTTAACTAGCTGCCAAGATTAACCCTTTGGGTACGGATTTATTTGAGAAAATATTTGCATCTGGAACGGATATAATTTTTGGTTGCTTGGAGTAGTATGTAAAAGCAGTAAATTTTACGTAAGAATTTATTTATTTCTAAAATATTGGTGACATATGTAGTATTAAGATATCTTCAAGTAATTAGAATTGCGAAACAAAAATAAATTAATAACAACGAAATAAAACTAAATGAAATAACAAAAATTAATATAACTAAATGAAATAAATTCAGAGAAAGTTCTAGGGGAAACAAGTGAATGACGTGTCTCAGACGTCAAATGTACCCAAGGGGTTAAGAGAGCTTATTGAAAGCTAATTGCAAATTTGTAGAATTTATATGAAACAGAGCTCAGAGGCACAAGTACCTCAAACGATTTTGGGCCAATTTGAAGTACGGATTTATTTGAGAAAATATTTGCATGTGGAACGGATATAATTTTTGGTTGCTTGGAGTAGTATGTAAAAGCAGTAAATTTTACGTAAGAATTTATTTGTTTCTAAAATATTGGTGACATATGTAGTATTAAGATGTCTTCAAGTAATTAGAATTGCGAAACAAAAATAAATTAATAACAAGAAAATAACACTAAAATTACGTGTCTCAGACGTGAAATGTACCCAACGGGTTAAAAACGGAATCCATAACGCGAGGGAATGACGTCGTTCTTAACAGTTTCTTAAATTACTCTTCAGCGGAATGATCAGTTTGTCGCTGGTAACGAGGAAACATAAACGAGGCCGGTAAGTAGAAACGGATCGTCGCTAGTCAGACGCAGCTCCCGCGCGCCGGAAGCAATTTTTTCTCGTTAAACTTGAAACATTTAACGCCCCGCAAATTGCACTGCTAATTCAAAGATTGATCCTCGAAAAGGAAATCCTTTTAAAAAACCGTTTCACCCGGAATCGCTCGAAAACGTTATTTCAATTTATCTCTGTTATACCAATTTATTCCTGTATCATTTATTCTGGCATAATAAATTGTTCTTCGTGCAAAATACAATATTTATTGTGCTATAATTTACGATTATTATTAATTAGTACTGTTAATATTGATAGAACTTTTGTCCCATATTTCGCGGTCGCCGTTTTTTGTCTAATGAACAATCGGTGGTAAACAACAAAAGAGAAAACCGAATTTAAGAGGGGAAACAAAAGAAAAGGAGAATGATAAAAGGCGAAATTTAGCAGAAAATAGCCGATATCACTTAACGCTTTAGCCGGTTCGTCCCGGTGATTAAAACCGGCGGCGGCGGGAGGGAAGGGTAAAAAACGAAACTGGAATAAAAGGAGAATAACGATAACAGGCGGAGGAAGAATAACCGAGGGGGCGGGGGAGGATTTGTCTATTTAATGTCTGGACATCGATCGAGCAACATTGTCCGGATTGAATCCGTGAGCGGCCGGCTGTCGAGGCATGAATAATCCAGAAAGCGGAATAATTTCGCGTTGAATTCGAATCTGAGATCGATGACGCCTACACCTACGGACGATCTAACCCAGTTCCACGTCCCGAGGCGTGTGCACGCCGCCAGTTTTCCCTCAGCCCGGAGCCAGGTCGATAAAAAACACACGATTTTTACACCTTTCTCCACTTTATTCCTTATGCCTCGGCTCCCCGCGAACTTTCTCCGCACGTGTACACCCCGAAACACCGTTTGCCCTCTCATTCAGTCGAACAGTTCCGTTCGGCAGGAAGTTCCCGCAGGAATTCGGTTATTCCATCGCGCCCGGAAAGTAACCGGACACTTTTCACGAAATTTCGATTAATCCGGCTTGAAATATTTAACGAAAATTAACGCGCATCGTATCGGAAAACACGGCGAAATTGCCAGGCCGGTCGGTTTATGAAAACAAACGACGGTATGGATTTATCGTATTGGCCTGATCGCGTGAAAATATGGTGGGACGAATATATCGAGTTTAAAAAAAAAGGAGCGTGAATTTTCCCGATCGCAATTTATCAAATTGCCCGGCATTGTTCCCCGATGTTTGCAAATAATGCGCCGCGGGGAAAAACAAAATCGCGGACAACATCCGAAATCGGTTCGGGCGCAGCGTTCCTCGATCGATATTATCGGTTCGACGTGGACCAGACGGGAAAAATGTGAACATGAATCCCCACTCGTTAGCATGGAAATGGAATGATTAAATCGAAATCGTGGATACGAAATTATATCGTTGCCGTTACTATCGATGCTGAATGCATAGTTGATAAGTCATTCCAGACGCCCGTAATTTACCCCTTGCAATTCTGCATGCCGTGCCTGCGGTGTACAAGTTTGTACAAGTATACGACGTGCAATCATTAGCGTTCTGAAGAAACACACCTCAATTTAATGCATTTGTAATAAGGAAAAAAAAGGTGGGACTCTTACGTATAATAAAAAAACAGAAGATCGAAGAAGCTACAATTTCTATTTATTAATGCCTGTAATAATTCGATTGGTTTTTTGTATAAATATTTTGAGAAACAAGTATAGTACTGGATTTTTATGCAAGTATTTTGAGGAACAAGTCAAATACTGGATTTTTATGCAAGTATTTGGAGGAACAAGTACAATACTGAATTTGTATGCAAATATTTTAAGAAACAAATACAATACTCGATTTTTATGCAAATATTTTGAGGAACAAGTACAATACTCGATTTTTATGCAAATATTTTGAGGAACAAGTATAATACTCGATTTTCATGCAAATATTTTAAGAAACAAATACAATATTCGATTTCTATGCAAATATTTTGAGGAACAAGTAAAAACCTAGATTTTTATGCAAATATTTCGTGGAACGAGTACAATACTCGATTTTTATGCAAATATTTTGAGAAACATTTATAACACGTTTGATTACGTCTGGTTTTTGTACGTGGAGAAAAAAGAGGAGAGTGTTAAACAGGAAACGGCGTATATGTAATATACAAAACACGGGCATTGAATATCTTAACGTTTGCCCGAGTTCCCCGAGGCATGAATGCATGCACGAGAATTCTATTTAAGTAAATTCTGATCGATCTGACACCTCACGTTTTCCAGACGCGTAAACGCAAAACCGTTTCGCAGTTTTCAATTCCGACCGGGTTCGACGGAGAATGAAATTCGGATTCGCGTTTATAAACAAAGCGAAAGAAAAAGAACGGGATTTGTTATTTTTTTTAAATGGGAAATTGAAGAGATACGTACCACCTGAAGATTTTATTCGAGGTTCACGGTAGCATGTCTGTTCATTCACCCCACCACGAATCACCGAACATCAAAGAGTCATATCGCAGGAAAAGCAGCGAGTCTCTTACGCGGGACGAAACGAACACAAACGGGTAGGAAAAGACGGGGAGAGACCCGCGACTGGCCGCATATCGGCGACTGACAACAAAAATATTGTCCTCACATCCTCCCGTCTATACTTTCGGAAAGAAACGCTTAGAAACGGGATTCAATTGTCCTTTGGAAAACTTCGTAGAAACAGAAAGAGAACGTCTCTATACTGCTTGCAATATCGTTTCTTACCAACGCTTGTATAAACGTTTTTCCGCCGGTCTTAATTATTCAGAACGTCCGTCCAACGTGTCTCGTTTCAATTAAGAATTAACAAGAGACCGTCAAGTTTTCTCCGAGCCACGTGATTTATAAATACCCTCATTACTTAAACGAAGGAAACGGAGACGAATTAAAATTCAGTGACAGAGAACCGAGTACGACTGTCGGCGTTAAAAAACAAGAATTGATAAGAAATATTGCAAGAATTATTCAGATCATGTTTAATCCGAAATCTTATTTCGTTAAAAATCCACGTTTTCAACGGGATTAAAAACGAGCGTACGGTGTTGTTGTTTCAGGAGCGAATCGTTGAACCGAAAGAACATCGAACTCGGCGCACTCCGGGTTTCGCGGAGGATCGCGTTTTCGTCGAGTGGTTTCGAAAAAACGGGGCTCGTAACGCGGGAACGTGAGCCGGCGGTAACGGCCGACGGAGACGTCGAACGGAGTCAGTTTTTAACACAGGGAAAACGTGTGCACACACGGAGCGGATCTGGTGAACGTGTTCCCGTGTGGGATCCCGCGGGGCTGCTGGTACCGGCGGCGACCTTTCCCGCCCGAGAATCAGTCGAAGACTGCTCCTCCACCGAAAGTGGGAGGCCTCCTCTTTCCCGAAAGCATCGTTTTCTCGACGGTGGCGAGGGCTTCCGGACAGAGGTAACCGGGCATGCGTGCCACGAGCCATCCGATCAACGCACCGACTACACAGGGTGTACCAAGAAGTGCCGACAGAATGGAATACAGGGTGGCTCGGCAATCCGATAAGTGGGCTGCGGACTTTTGTCAATTAAAAGTAGAAAATTGAATTGATTGATCTGGAAGGATGAGCAAGGATACATATCTTACGTCATGAATGTCATCTTGTGAGGTTTAAGAAGATTCAGAATATCAGAGATTCAGTTCATGATTCAATAAATTCATTATTCAATAAATTATAAGAGGAATGATCGTCTGAAACTCATTTTTTTAACTGATTTTATAAATATTTTATTTAGAACAGAGGTCCATGGTCTGTCAATAAATTTGAGGAAAATGCATCAAATTGGAGGATTACAAATATAAACGTAAGGAAAATGGACCCTCTGTTACGCGTAGGAGAATCGCGTCTTTGATCTGAACGTCTGTTGCGAAATCGTAAAATGTTGAGCGGATAAATCGAGGCGGAGGTGTGTGATCGCGTCTAAAGATACGATCTTAAAGAATCTGAGATTTATTAAATCTTAACTATAACTTGGGTGTGTAAACTGTCCAAATGCCCAAACACCCAAGAAGGCTCGATTAGAAATAGAATTTGATTGAGGTCAGTTTAAAATTACTTTCTTTTAAAAAACACAAGTTTTGTTTAAATTTCAATTGAAATTTCATGGAGATGTCGATTAGGTAATTTTTATACGATAGAATAAATGTGGGAAAATATGGGAACAGTGGTTGAACAAGAATACAAGGGAATATAGGAGCATGTTATAGTAATCAGTGTTGCTAATGACCGATATTCGGGCAAATGTCGGTCAAACAACGTTCGGATAATCAATGTACCGGCGTATTTCGAATCACACGTACTCTTCCTAACACCTGCAGTAGCGAGCGTATAAATAGGAAATCAATTTAATCATACAGGAATTAAGGACCTCCACAGCTCTTTATTAACCATTAATCAATTACCGTTAAACAAATTTCGATGCATTTCTAAAAGACTTGAATTCACTGAAATTCAAATGAACTTGACAATAATTTCTTATCAGCCATTAATTAAGTATTATTAATGGACAGTCAATGAATCAGAGAATGAATGAGAGAAGATTTGAATATACTCGATTTGCAATTATGAACATGATTATAATTCTTTGTGAAATCTATGAAATATTGAAGTGATTCTGAATGATACTCGTATGAAATTATTACGAAGCCTTTTGTTAACATTCTGTTAAATCGATAGACGAAGCCACTTCCGAATAATTCAACTAGGGTTGTTGGCAGTTAAGATACCACGATATATATATCTATACTATATGTACCGAAGTCAGAAATTTCCCGGATATAGGTGGTTACCCGGTTAAACTGGCTGAGGTACTCCGACGTATTGATAGTTCGAACCCATCTCGCGAGGCCTGATACGGTTTCAATTGACTGACGCAAGTCGAATGCTACTAAAATATGCTACCGTTTCGTGCGTGCGAGATAGACACCGAATCGTAGACACAAGAGAATAGATCGCCCAATCCATTTCTATCGACCCTGTAGTAGATAGAGGGAACGTGCCGCGAACGAGGAATTCTCTGTCTTTCGGAGAGGATCAATTTTTCTCTTCAAGCTCGTGTAGTCGTATTACGAAACATTATGCACGAGATCGTATCCTAGACTTATATAATCAACATTCTGCGATCCTCTCTGATTAAAAGCGACGTAATACATATTTAAATTACGTAATCGCGGAATAGATTTTTTCGACATTCAATCAGAATCTCACAAAAAAAATATCAGGAGTTTTAAAAGTGTACTCTATTTCCTTTCAAGTCGAAAGGGAAATCGATCAATCATTGTCAATTATAGTGAATCATGTGATCGAATTTTGCTCTCAGAGTCTCTCTGTCTCTCGACTCCAGATTTTTTAATATTTTTCAATACTAGAACTACAGACACTCTAAATACAAACATTTTCCCATTGAAAGAGCAAGAAAAGCAATTTTATGATAGTTTTTTGTAGTTCTAGCGTCGAGAATTATTGAATGAAATAAGAACAGTTTGAATTGACTCACCAGCCAGCTATGCCGTTCGGTTGAATCTCCTGCAGGAATATTCCCAGCTCTCCCTTGTCCTTAGTGCGAAGACCGACTACGCTGAATCCCAAACTGGTACCCTCTGGCTTGTACAACTATAACAAAATAAGATTTCGCTCTATTTAATACACATTCGAATACAGTGATGAATCTTTCAATGAGAACGTTGTAAGAACTTCGTACGAACCTGCACAGTGAATACTTGTCGTCCTCTCGCAGCAGCTTCGATCACTTTCTTGAATTCATTTGCATACGTCGTTGTTGTAATCGGAGGCATTCCCATAACTTCCGACGCCAGACTCGGACTTGTCACCTACGAATATACAATGAATTAAAGGCTTATTAATTGAGTTTTAGGCAAGAGGAATGAATTATGACTCAAGCTATTCATTTAATCTAAAAAGAAAAGAAATCCTAATATCCTAAATAATATATATAATTAACTTATCAAATTTGTATACAAATGAAAGATCTTACCTGATTGCTAGTGTCTTCGCTGCTGCTGTGCACAAGTGGCGCAACAGGGACCCTCTGATCTTCGATTTCGCTGCTGTCTTGATATAAATCTTGATAAACATTGGATCCAAGTGTCTGCAAGGGAGTAGTGGGAACAGAGAGTTCCAGTTGTCCACTGATATTGATATCGAAATCCCCAGGAATAATAGACGGATGCTGGCCAAGTTGTGTGTTTAACTCGATCAGAGAATCTTGGATAGTAACTATGCTTCGAAACACTGGATCCTCTAACAGTGAAATCAAAGATCTTATGTCTTGAGTTGTGTGCAGCTGCAACTTTGGGTCGTCGCAGTCCTCTACTCTTTCCTGAACGTGCTCCAACAAGTGGAGAGCTGTAGATATGTCTGAAAACGAAATAAAGAAACACTTAGAGTCGTAGAAGGAAATGGTTGAGACGTGACGTTTGACAGACATTAAATTTTTGCTCACCTGTGCTTAAAGGCATTTTGTTCCCGTCAGACCTTCGTTTTATAAGTAGTAAAAAAAGTAGCTGGATATTCCCTGAGAAACGAGGAAAAATACATTAGGTTTGCCATGAGTTTATCGTAAATCGATACCTGCTCGCATAATCGCTGGAAATATTAATAACAACGTCGCTCACCCGAATTCCAGGCACAGGAGTCGGAGTAGAAGACGCGGAGGTTACGAAGCGACGATTGTTGAAGAGTTTCACGGTCACTCACGAGAATTACGATCGATCTCGCGACGTATCACAGGAAGCGTTTAATTCCATTTTGACATCAGCTGACTACTAAGCTATCGAATGCCTGATGATAGCACTATAGCACAAAGAACGATCCTATAGATTGCCATCCACCACCAGCCGTACATCATGGCCGTTCATCATGGCCGCAGAATATGGCTGCACAAAAGCCATACGTGCGCATCGCCCGCGAAAATTCAAACGAACTCTTAATGTTTCTATTAAAAAATGAGAAGTTTAAGTATGATATAGTAAGTAGAAATGCAATTTGAAAGAGCATTGAAGTATGGAAAATAATGATAGAAGAGTTACTGTCGTTTAATCATTTTTTATATAGTAGATAAAAATAATGATTGTTTAAAAAGAAAATAATATTATTTTTAATATGTTCCCAATTTTTATATGATCTAATAAAATGTGTTTAATAAATAATATTAATAGTAAGTTAAATTAGGATGGTATAAATGAATGATACCTTGTTTTGGCTTTGGAAGGGACGAATTAGTTAATCAATTTATGCAGCCTTTTCTTCGTGTTCAGGGAATTTGAATAAAAACAAAAATCCTCTAAAAATAGATGAAGAACAAATGAATTTAGTCGGTTGGAGGACCCCCAGCCGTTGTTCATCCCAGTTGACCTCGGGTAGGAGTCTCTAATCCATGATTCCGCTGGCGATCGTCGATCGGCACAATCAACCCGACACAGTGACGCTCTGGTGCATCGGTCCTCAAACAATGACCCTTGGGGGTCGCCCGTGCCACATAAAAAATTACAATAAATCAATAGAAAAGTCGTTCAATTTTAATTCAGGATTTCCAACCCTTTCGCATAGAATTTCTTTAAAATAAATACCATGACAGAAATAATAATGTCCATCAATTTCGCTATTTATAACGCTATGCATTTGAGACAATCATAATTCCTTCCTCGTCAATTCAACAGATTACACTCTGCAAATCGCCTGGAAAAACCCTGAGGCCATTTACTCACCATCGCCCTATATCTTTCATTTTACATAAAAATGGGTCCGACGACTGATGTCGCAATGGTACTTGAGAACCCGCGGTTTGCACGCGTGTCGAACGCGTTTTCCCGGATGGCCCCACGGAAACCGGACACAATCGAGCCGTTTCCGGCGAGAATCACAAGGCCAGAAATCGGACGTGGGGATCCCACCGCGCCTCTGCGCGTACCACCATGCGATCCCATGCCCATGCGACGTCGTCATGGCATGGCCTGGGTTCTGTTATCTCTCCTACGCGTTCTGCCCCCTACGGCTCGTCTATATACCCGCGGATCATTCATCGAAACCGATTCTTCAAACCGTGCCCCGCGGCCCTCGCCCCGGCCTCAGGTGTTCGGCCATTATTTCCACGGTTCGCGCCGATTTTTACCGCCAGTTTGATTACAGGTGCCACTCGCGTTGGATGAACGGTTCTCTCGCGCAGTTCGTTGTCGTTCACGTTGTTAATTAGACGGTGGTGCCGTCGCCCTTGCGAACCCCAGGAGGAACCCCATTTCACACCACCTGGACATCACGTGAATTTTAATACTGCTTCCCCGGTAAATGTGAAATTCCCAAATTTTAACATTTGGTAGTTTTATATACGAATTGCACATTTATAATAATTATACTATACAAAATATCAAAGACACATAATTAGATCCACGTTAGAAGCAATAGAGGATTTAAATTTGAGATCAAGTCTACATGAATTTCTTGGGAACGTCACTTTGCATGTATAAAAATATAAAATATGGAATTTTGAGCACTGAGCACTTATTTTAGCCACTTATTTTGAACACTTTTTATACGAATTGCACTGTTTGATGTTAGATAATGAAAAATATAGTAGAGATAATGAGGTACGCGAGACACGTGCACGATTACATCCGCGTTAAAGGCATTAAAGGATTGT
>SMSR01005994.1:98152-123222 GCA_019453355.1 Ceratina japonica | reverse complement strand
AAAAAAAAACAGAAAATAAAAAGTCGCGGACGCGTATTGTATTTTTTGTATGGCTCGTTTGTGCCAGATTTGTGATAGCCAAGTCCGCGGCATCCTCGATTAAAATGGACGACGACAGAGATGATAATATGGGCCGGCGTGCCACCGTAGCGCGAGGAGGAAACAAAATGTCGATTAGACCGAGGCGCGTTTTGGAAACTTTACGAAAGATGGTCGGGGGATCGCTTGAGTTCTTTTAAATCGTGACGATACTCCTTCGGAACTTATATTACCCTCTACCAGTCATGAGTCCTTCCATTTTCGTCCTCTGTTGTTTTTCAATTATTTAAACTATTTAAATAAATCAAACCTTATAGTACAATCAGGAAAAAGTATAGAAGATTGCTTCTATAAAAAATCATTCAAAATATTCTCTCAGTATCCGAAACTCCGCGAACAATGATGAAAAATTGAGCAACGAAGGGAAGGAAGATCGTCACGGTGGAAACAAGTGGACATACTAATTTCCAGTCGCCGAGGCTGGCAATCGCAACGAGAAAGCCTAAGTTTAGTATAATTGTAAGCAGCATGCCGCGTTACTTTTTAAAATGCCACGAAGAGAACGGATTAAATTGAAGGGATCGACGCGTGTTTAATTACGTGCGAATGCGTGTGTGTATGCGTGTGTGCGTGTACGAGTAATTGTTGTTGAATCCTGGTATCCGCGATGCCAAAGATATTGTAAGTCATGTAATAAAAAAAAAAAAAAAAACAGTTGTGGCTAATAAGGTACTATCGTAACACGTCAATGATAACGATGAACAACACAAGTGATAATCGTTATTCGCTATCTTGTAACGTTTAATGTATATCAATGTCGTGCAAACCCAAAAAAAAATGGAAAAAAAAATTAATAATGATAATTGAGCGGCTGAAGCTCCTCGGTGTTGTGGGTATACATACTCGTTCCTAGCGACTCGTATGACAATTACTACTCGATACACTACTCATAACATTGCATTGATCTACTTTACTCTACGTACTTCAAAAATAAATAAATACATTCTGTCCAATCTCAACCTCGTCTTCTGGCTCCAACACTTCATTTATTAACCCTTAATTCAATCACGCTATTCAAACAAGGTAAGGACGATGATTATTTAAAAAATAATAAGCTGTCATAGAATAAAGAATATGGATACAAAAGAAGCAATCACTTTATTACTTTCGCAACGATTTTCTTACAAATTTTCAGATACAGTCTGTATATTATATTTTATACAATTTGAATGTACGTAATATATTTTAATATACTTCACGTTCATGGACTGTGCACTTTCAACGTACCCGCGATACATCGTATCATTACTCGTAATTAGATTGCAGATTTTCATTTAGAAAACTGTTTTTTTCGGAACATGTCGTAAAGTCTGTTATATACCCTCGACATCTGGTACGACTCGTTTTTTATATTCAGATCCCTTGTGGGTGAATAAAAATCCGCAGTCTATTCGTGTTAATTGTTCACTTCAACGTGTCATGGTACGGAGTATTCTTTTTTTTAAATCTATTTAATCTCTGAACAAACGCCTCCATCCTTTATTGTACACGCACTCGTTATTTATTTCTCTCCTTCCTTGTTCCCACTTCTCATTCACTCCTCCTCTCTCCTCTTGTTCCCATTCTCTCCTTCTCTCTTCTTATACACATGTCCCGTCGCTCAGTCAACAGAAATCTACACTTATAACTCAAACGAAAAGTTCGCAATTTTTTTAAACATCCCTCTTGACGCAATTATGCGGACGATTAATAAACTGAACAGAATTAGATCATTTCATATTAATATCTGATTAACTAAATCATTCAATTTTAAGAATGCTCAAATTCATTCAGTTCTTAAAGTTATCCAGATCCATTCTTTCTTCATTTTTAGAACTATCCGTCTTTTTCATACTTAAAACTTGACGTAACATCTACCAAACACCATTCGTGAACGTAAAACCAAGATACAGGTGCAATATCGATCATAATGCGCTCTTCTTACATAATATCGATTACGACTTCCTCTTAGATATAATAGAGCTACCAGAAGCTGTCCTCCAGTCGAAACTCTACCACCTGGAAATCTTCCGATGACGGTGCGTTTGTTGCAATCCGAACACTTTTGTTAGTGCAAAATGACAGGGAACGAAGCTTAGACGCTGTCGTCCCGGTACAAGATACGTACGATGTAGTTTCGTGTGGCCAAAATTGTTTTCCTCTTTATTGGTCGTAAAATCCATTTTGGGATACAATAAAAAAGTGTACCGCGATGCGATTCGAATGTCGCGAAATAACTTTCCTGCGGTTTTATTGACTGATAAGAGAATCGAGTGCATTTGACTAGGCCGTAAGTAGTTTCAGTCCGTGCGTGGTCAGACAGAGGCCACTCTTTTATTTTTCCATTTTTCTTGGACAAGTTTGTGAGTAACAATTGATTAAATGTTGAAATATATTAATTCTAATATTAATTAAACAATTTCAACCCCTGTTATGTGTATGTATTTCGAGCACTCGAATCACAAACGCGTTTATAATATACATCGCGTGTATATGACTATTTATAAAACGTGACTAGCTTAAAATAATATAATTATATGTGGTCTCTATTGTCTTAAATGGTACATTTCACCCTATGAAAGAGGAGGTCCAAAAGAATGTTAAAAAAATATCGATCGTGTAATACTTCGTTTAAATCGGAATGCTGAAAAATGCCAACGAAACTTCGCATTTTCGCATGCACCGTTTTGAAAAAACTTCTCAAAAATCAGATGCTTGATAATATTTCCATAAAAGAAAAACAGACAATAAAAGAACTAATATATTCAAAAATATCTCAACAAATTGAAAGAACTATCCTTTCGAACTAAAGCTATTTCAATCGAAGTGAAATTTTAATTATCATATATGCATCATAAAATCTATTACTCTCTCTCCGTTCGAATTAATTGATGATCAATGTCGTAGCTGGAAAGATTCGTTTTCCAAAATTTCATCGAAATGGAAGTGCTCGAGATTTGATCGAATCGGAATACTTTTGTAAAAAAAAAAAGGAAACAATTTTAGAAGACGATTCTTGCTACCCTCAGGGTAATCCGTATTTGCATATATTGTGCCAGTTGCACTGTAATAACACATCTGTAGATAAAAACTCTGAATTGCGGCAGTGACACGTTGTCAGAAGTTGCTATCACTTAATAACAATCTCGTCTATGGTTCTCGCAGCTGTCCAACTAGACTGCATTAAGATACGAATAATTATTTCCTTCTGGACGATATAATATATACATATATCTTTATTTCCCTAAACGCTTCCACTAATATTTCCATTTTAAGTGACAACAATTCCATAGATAAAATCCTATTTCCGCTCGATACACGTTATCGATATTTTTCTTTTGGCACCTACTGGCGAATAGGAGACGTCTAAAGTGTACACGAAAAAGTTGGACAGCTCTGCGAATTTCAACAATTTCTAAACTATGAACAGTAGTAGCTACTTTTCCGTTTTTATAAAAGAAGTTTCCCTCTGTGTATCGATCAGAATTAATCGAGAATTGACTTTAATATCAATGCTCGTCTATGTGCTACACAGACGATCGTCCTTAATAACTACGAAAATATGTGCTTCTCAGAAAAATTATTCCGCTACGCAACAATCAGCGAACAGCAATTTAGGAGACCATGCTAAAGAATGATATTCACTTATCTGTATACACGTGCATCGATTAGACGCACGGACTTCCTAATTAGATAAATTGCACTGAACGATTCGATATTAGCTGCACGTAAACGACTAAATGCAACAAGGATACAGATATAAATGAGTAGAAAATTATAAAATAACAAAAAAATGTTTAAACTAAAAGCACATTAACGCCTGATACTTTCTCATTCTTGAATCAATCGAATCTCTGCAGTAATTTCAACAAATTAATCTGTCGTTTCTCATAAAGTGCGAGAAATCAAAATTGATTCAAAATTAGTATTTTACAATAATATTGAAATTATTAAAAAAATTGTCATGGCTCGTACGATTAAAAAATATGTAAAGTAAAGATTACGTATTGTTACGATACCTCGGAGAGGATTATCATAAAATATTCGACGCTGAATAATAATTTATACGTATATAAAAAGAAAAGATCTTTGAGTGCAAATGAATAAAAAAATAATAATGTACGTACTTGTTACGAGTGCCGTTGCGAACGTGTACTAACTACAGCCGAACCTTTAGCTCCTCCATCCTCTGTCGTATTCTTCGCCGCATCTCCTTGTATCTGGAAAATTCAAACAATGGAATTAAATAACACAAAGATAATCATATGGTGAACAGAAAACTTTTATTATCAGTCTTATGTTTTACGTACTTTTCTTTCAAAAGGAGAATCTGCCGCTCCTCCTCGTAGTGATAACGCTGCAAAATCCCGTGGCACTCGGCCAGAGAGAGATTAAGGAATTGCGCAACGTCTGAACTAATCTCTGGCGTGGAAAACTTATCCACCAAGAAGAGTCGCGCGACATTCTCGTGTGGACCGAGCACAACGCGAACCTCCAAGGGATATTCGTCCTCTCTTAATCTTCTCTGTTCTGTAAAAGAAGAATTGCGTCAGTAATAAATACGATTAATAATAGATTACAATTCTATAGCTGATTTTACTTACCGCCATTGTCGCGCACTACGAACAGCGCGAAGTTATCCGGTTTGGCGTCGACTTTGTATTTGTCAAGCATAAGATTGATGACTTCCTGAGTATTTACCAGGCTCGTGATCCACACGGACATCTGAGATCCGTGCGGAGGCGTGAAAAAGCTGGTCTCGCGGTTATAGAAATGACCATTGATCGAACAACGACGTCGCAACCGGCTGCGAGACTGTCGCCGACCACCGGGGCGACGTCTGATCGCAGTGGACCCTTGCTTCCGACGTAAAACTACGCCGTCCAGCTAGAAACATACACGGAACGTCTAAGCTTACAATATTTAGAGAATTTCGTTAATGTAGTTATATTATTTACCTCTAATCCACTATCAGTCGACATAGTCATGTTATCGTCCTCCCTGAATTGCAGAGAATTCACCGAATCTGTGTCGCTATCGGTTCGATGTCGTTGAAGGCAATCAGGCCCAGACATCGATCGGTTCAGACCCTTCTCTATCCAACTGTCATCGGTGCTAATGGATCTGGTACTCGACATATTCTTTTCCAAACTATCGAAGTATTCGACCCTTCGAAGGGTTCCATTCCGGTTTGGAGTCCCGTGATAAACCGGTGTATCAGTACTGGACGAGCTGCCTATACTATGCGTCGGTGTGCTAGTCAAGCTGCTATCGTTTCGATTTGACTGATGATTTGGACTTCCCGTTTCTGAATTCTCCCGGGAATCTGATCGATCGAGACTGGATTGGGAGGACAGTGGCGCGTCTGAACTAGTCTGCGAACTTATGGATGGCAGATTCTCGGGCATCGTTTGGTACAATTTATTCCCTTCTTCGATCTTACGTTCCACCTGTACAATCGAGAGGAATAAGTATATTGTAGAGGAGAAAGAAATTTCAAATAATTCATGTACAACCTGAAGGAGCTCGTCCAGTTCATCCCATTCCATGTTCTTCACGTCTAGCTTCATTGGTAGAGTTAGACTCTTGAGGTGATCAGGAGAAGCAGGAACAGATTTCGGTTCAGTTTCCACGTCTTGTTCTTGTTCAACTTCCTTCACAGCATCTTCTTCCTTCTCATCGTCTTCTATGCTCTATTTAAAGAATATCAAATGTAAATAAACAAAGCAGCCCCAAATCTCGGTTTGTATAAAAATATATATGCTTACGTCGGAAACGCTACGTCGGCAGGAATTCCTGTTGCGAGCTGTGACTACCGTACGCTGGTCGTCGTCTTCTTTCAAGTGAATCACTCCCCTGACACCCCAATAAATTCGAAGTGCACCTTCCAGTATCAATCTTCCATTTACCTGTTTCAGATAATCAATATTTAATATTTGATTACAGCATTGATCTTTCGATCTGAATTAAAATTTCTCATACCTCCCGACTCCTTATTCCACCGCTTTTGCCCTCGTAATATTGGTTGAACACCTTCAGTTTCGATTCCAAGTGAGATCTGAACAAATTCAAGGAATAATTAATGATTCATTTGAATTAGTACACAAATGACACTGTTTTGGAATTTGTACCTAGGTAGAGATTGCCTAGCTTCTTTTTTCCCAAAGCTTGTGTGAGATTCGACCCTTGTACCATGACCGAACAGCTGTGGCCCAAAAAGGGCACCATAGCATGGTACATGACAATATGGTACTCCTTTGTGCTACGCAGTTTAGAAAAATATTTCAAACTCACATCAGCTATTTAATAATGCAATAAGAATTCTACCTCTGCATGTTGGCCTGGGTTTAAACGTTTCCCACATTCCTCGCACCGTAAACATTCTGGATGCCAATCATATCCCAATGATTGTTTACGTTCAGCTAAAGTTATACATTTTATTTAATCATTTTAACATATGATAATCATAAAAATAAATTTCATTCAAATAAATATTGAATATTTAAAGCATCGTAATATCAAACAAAATAATTCGACTGAAACATTAAAAATTACAAGGCGATTCCTTCGTTCTTACAAAATGAGCAAACGATCACAGAATAACTTGAGAGAAAAAATGATGATTGCTCGTAATGACAGGAATTAGTAGTTGTCAAAACGAAGTAACGCCTTTTTTAATATATTATGCGAGAGATTGATACTAACCGAAGTAGACTGGTTTACCACATTTATGACACTTCCACATGACGGTGAACGTGATCTCGCGAGCCCCATAAAACAATGAAAACCTCGAGGTTCTTCGGGCACTAAACCATTTTGTTTACACCGTTCGCGAGTTAAATAGGCGAATCGGAAAATTACATGCGGGTTAATTAAAGATGTTACTAGTAAGGTAACCTTCGGTGAATAATGAGTAGGCCCGCCCGGGTCCGGGAACTATCGCACAACAGAGAAGAATCGTGACGTGCCGTCATGCACATAAGAATAGAGTGCTGCACCAAGAGGCCGACTGTCGGAGTTCCCCCGGTGAACCATCCGCTGCTGAACCAGAGATCTGTAGAAGGACGGATAGCTGGCCGTCGGTACCGTCAGACCCTGAACCGCATTGACCCTCTTTGTCATTCCGCATGCATTTCTGAAGTTCACACTTCAGACTCCGGTTAGGTCTGCGCGTGAACTGTGCATATCGATCTGTGACATTTGACACGTTGACGTGAACTTACTTGAATATTTCATGAATTATTTGTAAGAGTACGATGAAAGGAAATTACACATTCACGATCTCATTATTCGTCGTGTTTTTATTGAAATTTATACAATGCGACGAGGTGCACAAGTACCCATTGCTGATGCCAAATGTCACACCGTACAGGGTAAATATTCAACAAATTATTTACTAATAACTTAATTAAGTGCTTCTCATTCGGACAAGACAATAACGACACTGTCTCTGTTTCTCAGGAAGAGTTGTATCTGTGCACTCCTGTTAAAGTGGATCCTACTCAGAATTACTATGTAATAGCTTTCGAGCCGAACGCAACAATGGAAAGTGCTCATCACATACTTTTGTATGGTTGTGCGAGACCTGGTAGTGCAAAGAGTATATGGGACTGTGGAGAAATGGGACATGGTAGTAACGATAACTTGGAGACATCAGTTCCTTGTGCAGAGAACTCCCAGGTACGTATAGATAAGAGAATGTTAACCAGCAGAACTATTCATGAAATATTAGAAATTTATGTGTACACGTTTCTCGTAGATATTGTATGCTTGGGCTAGAGATGCACCAAAATTGATTCTACCAGAAGGAGTAGGTTTCAAAGTTGGTGGTGACTCGTCGATCAAGTACTTGGTTCTACAAGTCCACTATGCCAACGTGGAGCGGTTCAAAGACGGCAGAACAGACGATTCTGGAGTATTCCTGCATTACACCTTACGTCCACTTAACAAATTAGCAAGTGTTCTATTATTGGGAACATCTGGCATGGTACCACCCAGAAGTACGACGTACATGGAGACAGCCTGCATGATAAAAGAGAACAAAACTATCCATCCATTTGCATATAGAGTTCACACTCATTCACTTGGGAGAGTGGTCTCCGGATACTTGGTTAAACCAGATTTCACGTGGATCGAGTTAGGCAAAAGGGACCCCTTGACTCCTCAGATGTTTTATCCGGTACATAACGAAGTGACGGCGGGAGAAGGAGATCAAATAGCGGCACGTTGTACCATGCAGAGTACACGTGATCGCGTGACGTACATCGGCGCTACGAAGGAAGACGAGATGTGTAACTTTTATTTAATGTATTACGTGGAAAATGACGAACCGCTGACAATGAAGTATTGCTTTACCAACGGCCCTCCTAGCTTCTACTGGAGGGACGCTGGGCTCTTTAACATTCCTACTAGAGAGGCGTCCTCGTTATAATTATAGGTGTCGGTTTGAAATTGGCATCGACATGGGATTTGTTGACAATGATGCAGAGTTTAAATGGAAGCATTTTATCTATTTGTTATAAAATAGAAATTGTTTCTCCTGTTTGTTAGGAACTTTCGTATCCAGTACGAAATTGTAATACGTTCTTAGTTTAGATCGTTGTTCCGTCAATGTGATTCCGTCGTAATTATTTTTATCGTTACTTCGTATCTGAATGTTGTATTTAATTTCTCGTGTACTGTGTCGTCTGTGAGACAGGCCTAAACGTCTCTTATTTATTTCTAATTTATTGCCAATTCGAACGAAGGAACATAATTTTAATTCCAAGCTCCAACTTTCCATATTTTCCATCGTTCGAAGGATTTAACAAGAGTCGAACGGTGTACGTCATCCATGATCTTCCTGTTTTACACGGAAACTTGGATCGCATTTTACCACGGATCGTTTTAGCTAATAGTATTCCTTTTTACCTCAGCGGTTCTTCGGACGAATATACAAGAGAATGTACGTACTTAACACATGACACAACTAAAAACATGACTGAAAGTAAGACATTTCCCACTATAACTCGATGTTATCCTATCTATAAGCGTAACGAAGTGAAATTTATTTTCGAAGATATACAGAAGGTGCACGGGTGCATCTACGAAATATGTATCTATAATACCTATTTCTATGAGTATTCTCTTAAATATCTTACTGTCATTAATAAATTACGCGTATCCGAAAGACTTATCAATTATTCGTTAACCATTTCTCTTTTATCGGCAGGAATTTCGCAAGTATTTGCACGAGGAGAGCATCTCGTTAATTTATCGTCCCGTAGAATCGTACTGTTTAAAAAGTGTGTCAATAAGCGCGGACGTACGTTTTCGGAAAACAAATGAACGGAGAAAGTGCACCGCGCGTATGCAAAAGAATCTAACGGAGGTGCGGTCGACGAGTTTTTTATCCTCTTCGAAAATCAAACGCGTATCTTCTATTTTAATCGATTTTATAACACGTCCAGCGAAAGGAAAATTAGTATATCTTCTTATATCATTCGCTGCGGTTCGTATCGATCCTCAGGTACGTCTTCAGCTGGCCGTAAGTTAATTGGTCCGGCGCGCAAAATCGAGAACCGGTTCTCCTCATTATACCATTCATGTACTAGCCTTCTCTTTCGGGGGAATCATAATCTCTATTATTATTCCTGTGCAAAAACAATTTTATAAGTAATCATTCCGTTTGCGTTCTCATGCAACTTTCCTTCCTTGCGCAAACACGAAGAAGCTTATTGTGACACGCGCGATTGAATAAACTAATTGCCGGTTCGATTGTACGCAGATACTTAATTATCTTCGTTCGATCGTCGTGTGTTGAAATGATACGAGCTCGTGAAAGTAAAATCAATTCGTATGCCCGGTACTTCCGGTTCTCGGACGTGTTTCCGCGCGACGACTCGTGATTTTGTTAGCAGCTCGTTCTCCACGAAAATCTGAGGTCAGGAACGAGGAAAGTAAATGAAATTCGCTTAAATCTTCGTGTCAAATAGGATCAAAATTGAAATAATAGAAAAATGGTAGTATAAGAATAGTAAAAAGTACTCGTAGCTTCATGAATATTTGGCAGTGTTCATGCATATTTTATACGGAGTCTGACTTTCATCCGGGATTTCGTAATACCGAAAACGAACTCCATCGGGGGAATAAATAAAGCGGCTCTCTCCTGTCGGCAACGGATTTTCCGTATTTCAGTAATATTTTATCCTTTCGGATCGGCGAACGCGATCTCTTTTACTTTTATGCACGCGCGCCGTTGCGTCGCCGGTTAATGCGTCAATGAAAACGGCACGTCACGCGCGCATAAAAGTATTGTCGTCCCGGTAAAAGCATGTCTCGTCGTTAGGAAAGCGACTGGAGCACATGCAGCCCGATCGGACGTACGGGAACTTCGAAAGTAAGGCCTCGATCACGTTCTGTCCGATCGCCAACCGAGCTTCGTTTCCGTTTTTCTTTCTTCGAGCCACATTAAACAATTACAGCGATTTTTTATAACAAACGTCCGTACGATTTTTAATGAATCGTCGACGATCGAATTTCAAGTCACGATATTTAATTTCGCGAAACGATCGCGTAAAATCGATCGACTTTTATTTAGAAATTCGACGCGATTCGGTCGGGGAAGCGGTTTCGGCGTTGGAATTATTTAATGCGCGAAAGTCTGATTGAAATCTCATTGATCGATCGTGCGAATTGCAGCGAGGCTGCCGCGCGAACCAGATATGTATCGCTCTGGACTAGAAGCCCGATTAAGTTTTAGATTCGAAAACATATCTTGTCCATTAACGGCGAACGAGGCTACATTGAGTCGAGTCGAACGCGCGTATTTGTCAATGTGGCACGTCTTCGAAGAATCCTATCGAGAATAGATACGCGTTTCAACGCTCGGCTTTCGAAAGTGTCTTCTCTTCATTCATTTCTTCTCGGCTGTAGCTCGGCTCCTCGTTACCCTTTGACCACCTCGGACCATCGATCTCGTTCGATTCCAAACGGACCTTTGACCCGGGATATTCGCGCACCGGTTTTTCGAAGTCGTAAAAAAATAGTAATCGGCGAACGATAGGAAAATCGATGGAACGGGGCGCGTGGGAAAGTTCGTAGGCAGCGATAGCGGGGCTCGCGAGTTTCTGGGTGGGATACTGCGCTAGGGGATGCAGGCTATGGGGGTTGCAGCCGAAGCTGACTCCTCTCGGCGAGTGCAATATCAGAATGGCGAGAGGGTAACGGAAAGGAGAAAGATAAAAGCGAGAGAGCGAGAAAGAGGCACGTGGGACAAGAGAGAAGTCGGCGATTGGTTAAGCCGGTTGGAAAAGCCCGCCTGGCTGCTCGACCGGCCGGCACTTCGCTCAGTTCTCCACTGCGCTCCGAACGAATAGGAGCTTTCGCCAAACAGATTCGACCTCGAGTACCCAGTCGCCTCTTTTTTCGTTCCGTTGCTTTCTCGGTTTGCGTCAGATATATTCGGCGACACCTTAATTATTAACGGGTCCGCTGGTTTCAACGACGGGCTTCGCATACCCTCGGGAGAGAGCACCCTTCCTACGCGTTCGATCCTGATCCTGATCCTCGCCGACGTTACCTGTTCGTTCGACGACGAGAAAAGAAGAACTATGCCCGTGGACGATAACACGCCGCTAATTTCGGTTTGAGGACTTCTCGATAGAACCGCAGCTATCGCGTTCCAAACTTGAAGGATTTCCGAGGGAAAGGACTCGCTGCAATCATGGTAAGCTCACCCTGTCAATTGTTAAGCCCAGACTCGATGTGTGTTCAAATGAAAGTGAATTGCAATAATTGTTATATTAGCATTGCAAGAACTAAGACAAGTAGATTTGCGTTCGTTTTATAAATAAACGAATTCAGTGCATAATGCTGTGTATTTCGCATAAAAAGCTCCGATCTGCTTGTGAAACAGTTCGGAAAAAAGTCGCGTTCAAACTGTCGCGTCAAGTCGAATTTGTCCCTTTCACGGAATTTGCTTTCGCGAGAGGAGTAGGACGTTTTACATGAAGGAAAATGAGTTTGCACTAATGCTCCTCATTTAACAAGAGGTTCGCGCCGCAACGCGTAGAACTGTCGCCAGTGGTAATTTGGGAATTCGAACTAAAGCTTATTCCGCGGCGGACCTCGCAAACTTCGTTTATTTTCTCATCGCGTTTTCGCATCATTTCGATTATTATTATACGTCCAGTTCGTACTTTGAAATATCATGATTTGAAATATCATTGAAATAAAAAAAAGGGAGAATGAATTACATTGCGTCATGAATTTATGTTACAATTTTTAACCAACGTTAAAAGAATATTTATTGCGCGCGATTCGAAAATTTCATATAAATATAATCGGAAAGATCGCGTCGAATGCTGATTTTATTTATCAGGATTTTTAATCCGGTTGACAAAAGTCTGCAAGGGGAATATTTATCGGGCACGTACCTCGCGTGGGGATTCGAAAAAAGTACAGTTGCGAATTCCAGAAACGGTGTCGCATTAGGCACGTAGAACGAAATAGTCGATCGGGGAATTTCAATTATCGAGCAATTCGAAATCGTGAGGGTTTCCAGTGCGCCAACAGTGTCCGCGGTCCTGTTTGCTCGTGCATCCTTAATCGCGCCTATTGATCTCCCGCGTTCCCAGCGATCCCGAATTCAGATCGCGAAATCGGCCGGCCCTTGATTGGCATTAATCGGTCCGACGCGTGCCGCCGATTTAGATTAACGACGGCAGTCGCCGATTCCGAGATGAAACGGTCTCGGAGCACAAACGCGGTGTTTGCGGCCGCCGCCGGTTAGTTTTCGTATAAATAGGATTTCACCTCGTCGGCGGCGCGCGGTTTATCGCGTGTTCGTTGCAATCTCCGACGAGGAAACGTCAATAAACGGAAATTTCTTGACTGTCGGTAGTAGCTGTGACATCGAATTGGCAAGCTTTTACTAAAATCAGCTCTTTCATGCGAATCAGCCTAAACGACGTTCACGGATAACACGTCGTAGATATATACGTGTATATAGAAACTATCCGAACTAGGTCGCCACCTTTTTTCCCCCCTGTTCCGCAATACACTTTGCTCTTCTCCTATCCAATTCGCTCGAGCGTTCGCGCGAACGAGATGCATCTGTCTGTTTCATCGTCCAGGAAGCGTGCCAAGGCGCCTTCCCCGGGTCGAACGGTTGCCCGCAGGAAATCGGTTCCCTTCCTGCGGAGTCATCCTTCGACCCTTCCGATCGATCCCTCCCTCCCGTCCTCCCGTCCGCCCCGCGGATGATCGGGACGATAAAAACTGCGCCTACATTGTTACGAAACGCGGGGAGGCGCGATACGAAACGGTGGAATGCGATCGCGGGTATTCTTTTGATACGACATTGCGCGCGGTACGTGTTCCTACGGGCCGCAAACTGTTCTCCGGGTTAACGTACGGTGTTCCATAGGGTTCATATATCTCTCTTTACAACCAGGAAACGAGCGTGGTCCCTTTGCACCGGGCAACGTTCATAAATCCAACGGGAAGTTCAGCGAACAGGAAAAACATCGTTGCACCGTTGTACATACTCGATTGAGTCGTTTCGTGCTAAGTTGCGCTTTCTTCCTCCGTTCGAGATTTAGATACTTTTAAATGTGTCTGCTCGCCGGAGTGCGATGGCTCTGCGCAAAGTGCCGCGAGTCTTCGTTAGTTACTTAATGAGACGTTCAAAGATCAGGAATAAACCGGGCGAAGTTTCGCGACGTTTTAATGAGTTTCACTTGGTATTTCATGATTCGGTATGATCTAGTAATTGAAATAGTATTTTTAGCCGGGGTGTATTGACTCGTGAACTTTGTTAGGGAATGCCGTTCCGAATCGCGAGTGCAACGGTGGAATTCGACGACGGCGAGAGAGGAAAGGAATATACGGCGCACGTCTCTGTCTCGTTGCCGTAATTTATTTGATGGGATTGATGCCGCTGACGGGAACCCATAACTTTCGTTATTTCTCCCAATCAGGTGGAAGACCACCTAGAAAAGAACCGGAGAAATCCTCGCCGGTGCGAGGAGGAGCGAGCACATGTAAATCGCGTGACCCCTATTCGGGACACGAATCCGACGGAAGTACAGAAAATCTTTTGCGAACTAGAGGCGGAACTACTGTACTTTCTTCTTTTCGATTCTCTATACGCGCCCGACCGATCCGATCCCCCCCCCACCCACACTTTTCTCTCTTCACTTTCGGAACGGAACGCGAAAGTAACTTCCGCTTATTTTCATCGAACCTCCCGCGCAGAAAATCCGATCGCCGATTTTTCAGAACGCGCTTTCCGTTCATCGAATATTTTCCATATTTTAGCATACCGATTGCATTAGCGAGATTCAGTGCACTTAATGGTATTTTATAAAAAACGTACCGAAATCGGCTGGCGTCAGCGNCACACTTTTCTCTCTTCACTTTCGGAACGGAACGCGAAAGTAACTTCCGCTTATTTTCATCGAACCTCCCGCGCAGAAAATCCGATCGGCACGCCGCCGATTTTTCAGAACGCGCTTTCCGTTCTTCGAATACTTTCCATATTTTAGCATACCGATTGCATTAGCGAGATTCAGTGCACTTAATGGTATTTTATAAAAAAACGTACCGAAATCGGCTGGCGTCAGCAGGTAAAAATAATCGATGACCGTAACATAGAATTAATAACGTGTTAGGCCGGAGTAATGACAAGCATCCGATCGATTTCTCGGATCGAACCGTGAGGAGGCTTATCTCGAGCGTCGAAGGGGGAGCGGCGAGGTCTGCGGGCCGACTACTTTTTCTCGGTTTTGCTCGCTCTTATTGCTCGCGGTACATTGTACGCGGGCCGGCGGCCGATCGGCCAGGATTCGTGGGACTGGCGATCGGTACGGTTTCGCATGAGTAGAATCCCGTACGGACCGATGAAAATTTCATCGCACGCGAGAAGAGGAGCGGTAGCGAGGCCGAGCGGCCTGCATACGTAATACGCCTTCTTAGCTAATATAGGCCGGTTTCGTTTTGGGGCCATCGGCTCCCCTCGGCGCGGGCCGCGCGGCCCTCGGGCCCGATGCGTCTCGTTAAAGTCTCGTTTCTCCTTTCGATCGGAAGAAAACAGCTGTTCCCTTCTAGGCCCGCCGCTTTTCACGGCGGCGTTCGGGTCCTACTTTAGGTTCAGTGGCCATTTGGAAAACTAGAAATCTTTTCGAGGACCCGCGGGACCGTTCGAACGAACGGGGGGGGGACCGCCCGGTCGTCGGCGTTTCCTCGTCGATCGCGATTGCGATCACGATCGTCCTCGCTTTCGAAAAACGAAACGGAACGCATCCTTGCGTCGCGTTGCATCGCTACTTCCTCGCCTCGGCTATTAACCTCGATAATTTCCGATGTTCGCGGGTGTACCGCCGCGGCCACTTTCGTTCGCGAAGATTCCGTTTCCCGGATACTTTCGAACACCGGCGACTATTAATAAGTCCCGACAGTCGCGCGGACGGTCATGCGAGTTTGATTTAACGCCGGAATGTATTTACGGCTAGGAAAGAATTTCTCGATGAAGAAATTCATTCNCGTTCGAACGAACGGGGGGGGGACCGCCCGGTCGTCGGCGTTTCCTCGTCGATCGCGATTGCGATCACGATCGTCCTCGCTTTCGAAAAACGAAACGGAACGCATCCTTGCGTCGCGTTGCATCGCTACTTCCTCGCCTCGGCTATTAACCTCGATAATTTCCGATGTTCGCGGGTGTACCGCCGCGGCCACTTTCGTTCGCGAAGATTCCGTTTCCCGGATACTTTCGAACACCGGCGACTATTAGTAAGTCCCGACAGTCGCGCGGACGGTCATGCGAGTTTGATTTAACGCCGGAATGTATTTATGGCTAGGAAAGAATTTCTCGATGAAGAAATTCATTCAGCAGTTCATTCGTTATTCATCGTGGTCGCATAAAATTTGGCCGGCCACCAACACACGCGCGCGCGCGCGCGCGAGCGAGCGTTTATGAGCGCGTTCACACGCGCACCGATATGTAGCCTTGTGTGGTCCACGGGAGAAAGATAAAGTGAAACCATGGGGCCACGCTGTCTCGCGATCCAACCTCGATCTCAGGGCCGCGCCGTTCCTTCCCGCTCCGGTTTTCGTTCCTCTTGTACCTTCTCCGCTCTTTAAGTAACAGCCCCGGCTTAATTCACCTATATTACGTCCCGATAGTGACGTTTTACGGATCATACTTACGCGTCTCGCGCATTTGTTCTTCGCCCTGTCCCTCCGCGAGCCCGCGCGGTTTTTTCGCCTCATCGTCGAATCGCGTGCGAACGCGGCGAGAAAGCAATTAGGGACACGATTTCGTGCTTCATATCCTCGCCGAATGCCCACCGAGTCCGAGTGTAATGCGCCCTGTACTTACACGATTTGACGCGTTACACACGTTTTTCAAACCGTCCGCCGATGGAGCTGTTACGTAAAACGTTTTGCCCGAATACGGAACTGCGAATTCGACCGACCTTAATTTCGGCTACGTCCATATAACAAGCAGTTCCCGCGCGTTATAACTCGCCACAGTATACAATACCGATTTTTTATATCGAGTTCAGAGATCGTAGACGTGAAACACTCGACGTTAGCTCTTGAAATTATGTTTTAAACTATATTTATATAAAAAAGAAATTATATTTGAACGTGTATTCTAATCAATATGCTTCCAACGCGCGCGTCTCATTATACGCCACAGTATACAATACCGATNTATGCTTCCAACGTCTCATTATACGCCACAGTATACAATACCGATTTTTTGTGAAACAGTCGACGTTAGCTCTTGAAATTATATTAAAAAATTATGTACAAAAGGCAAAGTTGCAGCACAATAGAGCATAAATACCAATATCACTGTTATTACTTAAACAGATCATTATATTTCTGTATAAAAATATTCTTATCAATTGACACATTTTGCTCTATTGTGCTGCAACTTTGCCTTTTGTACATAATTTTTTCAACTTGACTACAACTCTTGCTGCNAAAAATATTCTTATCAATTGACACATTTTGCTCTATTGTGCTGCAACTTTACCTTTTGTACATAATTTTTTCAACTTGACTACAACCCTTGCTGAGATTTCACTACTTTGCAGTCCTTAATTTGACAACAATAGGGATTTTGTCTTTATTTTTATTGTAACAACACATCTCAGACTTGCCTAATTTTTTACCTTTTCATTAAAAGGTTCTTTTTCTCGGGAGTTATATTTTAACGTGTGTTTTAATCAATATGCTTCCAACGTCTCATTATACGTTTTACGATGTATGAGTTATGAGCGTGTGTTTTTTTTTTCTCTTTACCTCTTTCGTAACTATGCCTCGAAATACGTTTCACGGCACCAACGTGAAACCTCAATCAACGAATCTATCGACGCCGATTGCCGGGTATAACTTTCTAACGACGTGTAAACGATAATTATACATTGTGCGCCGGCCGAGTCCTCTCGGCGGTAACCCTCATTCTTACCTTCCGCGCCGGCGAACAATGCGGCGATAAAAGATTCGCGGGAAGACCCCGAAGAGGTAGCCTCGATGAGCGCCGCGACGCATTAATCAATTGTTCGTCGAAGCCGTCCCGCGATCAACATTTCCCGCGTGCAGCGGAACGCAATCTCAACCGCGTCTACTTTCTCTGATCTTCTCTGGTTTTCCTTCTGTACTCCCCCGGGCATTCTATCCCGCGTCCATAAATTATGGTTAAGCATAGATACACGACCCGGAGTGCCGGCCAACGAAACTCGAACGGAATTCTGCTCGTGGAAATTTACATCAATTTTCGACCAGACGTTTATCCTCGCCGGGGAAATATTTTTTATTGGAAAAACGTTTGTCTTCTGGAGAGCCTTGTTTGCCCGACGACTCCCGTACGAGGGCAAGTAATCTCTTTGGTAACGTACGACACGGTTACAAGCGTACGCTTCACCGATTCGCAATAGAATGACCACATTTTTTGGGGGACGTCAAGAATTGTTAAATGAGCAGAAAAAGCAGGTTTATTTGTTCCAATCAATTATTATAAGATATAATAATGAATATTCTCAGTTTATTACTTCGATTCACAAAATGATCTGACAGGGACAAGTGTAAGTCCGATCGAATGGCCATTTCCTATCGCGAGGCGATCGGGAGGGAAACGGATGGTCCGCGTCGCAAAATGTTTAAAGAATTGTTCAACTACCAGGAAAAGCAGATTTTATTTGTTCCAATCAATTATTACAAGATATAATAATGAATATTCTCAGTTCATTACTTCGATGCACAAAATGATCTGACAGGGACAAGTGTGAGTCCGATCGAATGGCCATTTCCTATCGCGAGGCGATCGGGAGGGAAACGGATGGTCCGCGTCGCAAAATGTTTAAAGAATTGTTCAACTACCAGGAAAAGCAGGTTTTATTTGTTCCAATCAATTATTACAAGATATAATAATGAATATTCTCAGTTTATTACATCGATTCACAAAATGATCTGACAGGGACAAGTGCGAGTCCGATCGAATGGCCATTTCCTATCGCGAGGCGATCGGGAGGAAACGGATAGTCCGCGTTGCAAAATGTTTAAAGAATTGTTCAACTACCAGGAAAAGCAGGTTTTATTTGTTCCAATCAATTATTACAAGATATAATAATGAATATTCTCAGTTTATTACTTCGATTNTTGCAGTCCTTAATTTGACAACAATAGGGATTTTGTCTTTATTTTTATTGTAACAACACATCTCAGACTTGCCAAATTTTTTACCTTTTCATTAAAAGGTTCTTTTTTTCGGGAGTTAAATATTAACGTGTATTTTAATCAATATGCTTCCAACGTCTCATTATACGTTTTACGATGTATGAGTTATGAGCGTGTTTTTTTTTTTCTCTTTACCTCTTTCGTAACTATGCCTCGAAATACGTTTCACGGCACCGACGTGAAACCTCAATCAACGAATCTATCGACGCCGATTGCCGGGTATAACTTTCTAACGACGTGTAAACGATAATTATACATTGTGCGCCGGCCGAGTCCTCTCGGCGGTAACCCTCATTCTTACCTTCCGCGCCGGCGAACAATGCGGCGATAAAAGATTCGCGGGAAGACCCCGAAGAGGTAGCCTCGATGAGCGCCGCGACGCATTAATCAATTGTTCGTCGAAGCCGTCCCGCGATCAACATTTCCCGCGTGCAGCGGAACGCAATCTCAACCGCGTCTACTTTCTCTGATCTTCTCTGGTTTTCCTTCTGTACTCCCCCGGGCATTCTATCCCGCGTCCATAAATTATGGTTAAGCATAGATACACGACCCGGAGTGCCGGCCAACGAAACTCGAACGGAATTCTGCTCGTGGAAATTTACATCAATTTTCGACCAGACGTTTATCCTCGCCGGGGAAATATTTTTTATTGGAAAAACGTTTGTCTTCTGGAGAGCCTTGTTTGCCCGACGACTCCCGTACGAGGGCAAGTAATCTCTTTGGTAACGTACGACACGGTTACAAGCGTACGCTTCACCGATTCGCAATAGAATGACCACATTTTTTGGGGGACGTCAAGAATTGTTAAATGAGCAGAAAAAGCAGGTTTTATTTGTTCCAATCAATTATTACAAGATATAATAATGAATATTCTCAGTTCATTACTTCGATGCACAAAATGATCTGACAGGGACAAGTGTGAGTCCGATCGAATGGCCATTTCCTATCGCGAGGCGTTCGGGGGGGAAACGGACGGTCCGCGTCGCAAAATGTTCGATCAGAAGGTTCAAGGTCGAATCACAGCCGAATCTGAAGGCGGTATCGTAGAAGGCGGCATTCTTTGCTCGTCCATGCTGGCCACGTTCTTTCTTTGGGAATCTTAACTCTCCGCGCGCGCACACACCGAGAGAGAGGAGATCGCCCGCCGCCCGAAGCACCGTCTACCGTTACCACGTGTCTCCCCGTCTCTCTCCTCTTTTTTTCTCCTCTCCTTCCTCCCTGCGATATGCCGCGATCGTGCAAATACATACATACGATGAATACCGCTTCCCGACGATCTTACCGAAATCCCCGTGCATCCACAAACATCCCCCCTGCCCGACCTATTTCCGATCCCCGGATCGGCCTCTCCTCTGCCAACATTTTAATTCCGCGGTTTTACCCCTGCGTCGGCTGACTCTAAGCCTCGTCCTAACGGACAACCGTTTTCATTCCTCGCAATTGGACTCGAGAGTTCAAAACTATTCTTAGAACCCCCTTTAAAAATTTATTATACTCGTTGAATTAACCCTTTGGGTACGGATTTATTTGAGAAAATATTTGCATGTGGAACGGATATAATTTTTGGTTGCTTGGAGTTGTACGTAAAAACAGTACATTTTACGTAAGAATTTATTTATTTCTAAAATATTGGTGACATATGTAGTATTAAGATGTCTTCAAGTAATTAGAATTGCAAAACAAAAATAAATTAATATGCTTATAACAAACACAAGTGAATGACGTGTCTCAGACGTCAAATGTACCCAAGGGGTTAAAATTTATTATAATCGTTGAATTAATAACAATTTTTATTCAATAATTTGATTGTAAAATATAAACGAACGCGTCGTTACTTTGACAAATTCATTGAACAGTGAATAATTTTAATTGACGTATTGATTCTTGAGATCTGAGACGATCGCGGGGTCAATTTTAATTGGTAGCCCACGAGGCAGGATTAGCCGCGATTACGAGGCAATTATCGTAGAATAGAAATCGGGAATAAGCGGCGAGACGTCGCGTCGCGTCGATCCGTCTGTGTTCGATCGGCGCGCGTCGAGCCGCAGGAGTGATTTGCACGTGTCTCGGGTGAAAGTATTACCGTCGAGCCTTTTGAATCGAAATTCACAGGTGAGCCGGCACAGTCCCGACCGTCTGGCCCACTCCCAGAACACGACTTTATTATTAATTCAGATATTAAACGCGGACACAATACGCGCCTCCTAGAATTCAATTGCCTCGTCTATCTCGAAGACGGATCGCCGCGCGTCAAACGCAATTAAGAATTTCGTGTGCATAGCGTCGGTCTCGTAGGTAATTAGTCGTCGCCGCTTATCTAGGAACGAGCTCGATTTTAACTCGTCGCCGTTAATTAAATTCGAGCACCTCGACGTAGCCCCGCGACAATTTCCACGATCGAGCGCTTGCACGGTTCGCTCTATTCAGAGTCTCGTTATCGCTTGTATCTTGGATTAAACGTGACCGAGTTCTTCTGTTCCTGAAAATAAAACGGCCCGATAACGTGGGGAGCTCTTTATAATTCCTGCTCGTAGATAATCTCGAACGTTTGTCCAGCAGTTAATCGGTCTTTTCGCATAATGGGACATCCACGTTTATATCCTCCACAAAAATATGTTTAGCTGTTTCAGAAGATGCCGGGTACATCATCGGCTCTGTGGAGATGGTTATTCCTGGCGGGATTAATCCACTGTTCGTCCTGTCAAAGCGTCTCCGCCACGTTCGAAAACAAGACCGGTGAGTCAGCGGTATCTCCCTTTTCTATTCTCATTTCTCATCGTAATACAGACGGGGACAACTATTTTATTAAGGAGGTTCATCTGGTACATAGCAAGTCAAATGCAAGTTATAGAAAAGGGGAGCTTGCTTGACCAGAGTAGATATTAATAACGGAGGTTATCTACTGCTGAAAGATGAACATTTCGTTTGTTGTGTTTATATATTTCTCGATTCATAGTCACCCAATTTACCTAAATTTGCAATTAAAATATTCGTTAAATGTTTCTCTTTAATATGACATAAGTTTCATTCAAAACTGTCTGTCAATACCTAATAAATTAACGATAGAAGTCTGGGAAATCACTCTTTTCCATATGACTACATGTAAAATTGTAAACAATATTTATATTAATATCTCGTCATTAAGGTATCCAATTGACTTAACAATTTTTGNCTTGAGATCTGAGACGATCGCGGGGTCAATTTTAATTGGTAGCCCACGAGGCAGGATTAGCCGCGATTACGAGGCAATTATCGTAGAATAGAAATCGGGAATAAGCGGCGAGACGTCGCGTCGCGTCGATCCGTCTGTGTTCGATCGGCGCGCGTCGAGCCGCAGGAGTGATTTGCACGTGTCTCGGGTGAAAGTATTACCGTCGAGCCTTTTGAATCGAAATTCACAGGTGAGCCGGCACAGTCCCGACCGTCTGGCCCACTCCCAGAACACGACTTTATTATTAATTCAGATATTAAACGCGGACACAATACGCGCCTCCTAGAATTCAATTGCCTCGTCTATCTCGAAGACGGATCGCCGCGCGTCAAACGCAATTAAGAATTTCGTGTGCATAGCGTCGGTCTCGTAGGTAATTAGTCGTCGCCGCTTATCTAGGAACAAGCTCGATTTTAACTCGTCGCCGTTAATTAAATTCGAGCACCTCGACGTAGCCCCGCGACAATTTCCACGATCGAGCGCTTGCACGGTTCGCTCTATTCAGAGTCTCGTTATCGCTTGTATCTTGGATTAAACGTGACCGAGTTCTTCTGTTCCTGAAAATAAAACGGCCCGATAACGTGGGGAGCTCTTTATAATTCCTGCTCGTAGATAATCTCGAACGTTTGTCCAGCAGTTAATCGGTTTTTTCGCATAATGGGACATCCACGTTTATATCCTCCACAAAAATATGTTTAGCTGTTTCAGAAGATGCCGGGTACATCGTCGGCTCTGTGGAGATGGTTATTCCTGGCGGGATTAATCCACTGTTCGTCCTGTCAAAGCGTCTCCGCCACGTTCGAAAACAAGACCGGTGAGTCAGCGGTATCTCCCTTTTCTATTCTCATTTCTCATCGTAATACAGACGGGGACAACTATTTTATTAAGGAGGTTCATCTGGTACATAGCAAGTCAAATGCAAGTTATAGAAAAGGGGAGCTTGCTTGACCAGAGTACATATTAATAACGGAGGTTATCTACTGCTGAAAGATGCACATTTCGTTTGTTGTGTTTATATATTTCTCGATTCATAGTCACCCAATCTACCTAAATTTGCAAAATATTCGTTAAATGTTTCTCTTTAATATGACATTAGTTTCATTCAAAACTGTCTGTCAATTCCTAATAAATTAGCGATAGAAGTCTGGGAAATCACTCTTTTCCATATGACTACATGTAAAATTGTAAACAATATTTATATTAATATCTCATCATTAAGGTATCCAAATGACTTAACAATTTTTTTGAGGTATTCTGGTATACTGTTATAGACTATCAAATTTTCTTTTGGAGATCTATCTGTTAATTCCTTAACCGGATGAACCTCCTTAAATATAAACGTATACACCGAAAAATATTAAAAAACGAATATCTTAAACTATTTTCCTAATTTTCACTTGATTTCTCATAAATTAGAAACGGAATAAAATCTGGAATCAATTCTTTAATGATTGTCGATTTATAAATTTTTGTATGATTTTTTAGAAACGAATAAGGGCCTCTTTAAGTCGTTAGGTCAGAGAACACCTAAATTCATCTACTATACTCACTTCGCAATAAATCATACGAAACAATTGAGGTTTCACGTATTTATTCATTAAAATACCATAAGATTTCCATCAGTTTTCCACGATTTCGTCTGGCTGCATGTTTCATCGCATGTTCGAAGATTTATGAAGGGGGTATAGGTGCTTGGCCTGGGTGCGAATCGATGGGTGGTTGCGACGACCTTTGCGGATGCTTCGATCGCCCGTATACTGCAGGAAGCTGGGAGTATAGCGTTTGAAATTGGCATGATCCGTCGTAGTGGTGGAGTGCGGGCCAATTCCACCGATTCCGGATGGTTCCAGCCGGTCGCGGGGGCGGCAGATCGGCGAATCCTAAACGCGTAATTAGAGGCACTCGGGGGCACTCGTCGGGATTGTGTTCTTGTGCCCCGGCGATACCGGTCGGGCCCCGCGTCTCGCCGAGCGTTTAAATTCATAGAGGCGCGCGGTCGCGTTTAGTAAAAACGTATTGCCGACGTCGCCGAGAAATTTGAACGTGTGCACGGGTGTGCGTGTGCCTAAGCGTGCGCGCCGGGTCAGTGGGTCACTCAGCTCGGTGCTAAAAGAACGCTCGCGCGTATCGATACACATGCAGCCGTAGGAAAACGATTGTATACGCGCGCGTGTTACACGCGCGCCGCACGCATGTACGTACGCGCCGGGTTTATCGGCGGAATCCTTTCCGAGCGATTAGCGAGAGTCACGTTTAACGGCGGCCGGGGAAATTAATTGAGGCTATAAAATCGTGTAAACCGGCGGCCGCTCGAGGTTCGCACGAAATTTTATACTCGTCGAATAAATCAAAAGAACATGAAAACGTAGACGACACGGAGATATCTATCTATATATGTTTAATTATTTAATTTAATTTCTTTATTTAACGGACATGAGTCCATTATGACACTAGGTATATACAAAAAAGAAGAAAAATGTTTAGAAAAGCCATTAAATAAGTCAGGAGCGGTGTAGGCCAGAAAAATATAGTGGCTTCCATTAATATTCGGACACATTTTGAAACGGTATAAGATTTTTAGTATTGGATTAAAGAACTTTATCTTCTGTGGAATTTTAGAGAGCTTAATTTACTATAGAATGTCTAACAAAAAGTTAAAAAATCTTGGTATTCATTGAAATCGCGAGGAAAATAGTAAAGGACATGGTTTTTAACTTTTTTATTAGGATGTGTAATAAAAATTGGAACTGTCTCGTTTGCAGATCTAAGTAAGTTATATGCATGTACAAAGTTTCATAAAAATCGATCAATTTTGCTATGCGCTATAAGCGATTAGAAATTGAAAAAATCGCAGTTCTCCACGACTTTCAATCTACGACTGGGATAAATTGACGAATTTTTACATGTTTCGATATATCTAACTCTTTTATGGTTTCATGGATTTTTATAAAACTTTATACATTCATATAACACTTTTAGATCTACAAACGGGATGTTTCAAATTTTTGCTAGAGCCTCTAACAAAAAAGTTAAACATCATGATCTTTTCTTT
>SMSR01005994.1:82449-97518 GCA_019453355.1 Ceratina japonica | reverse complement strand
TTTTTTCTTCGAGATTTTGACGAATAGTAATTTATTTTAATTGTTTGTTACACATTACATAGTAAACTAAGTCTTTCAAAAGCCCAGAAAAAATTAAGTTAGTCGGCTCCATTTTAAAGAACTTATACCGTTTCGAAGTGTGTCCGGATATTAATGGGAGTCACTGTATATACATACGTATTGATTTTGAGCTGCGTTAAATTTAAAAACTCGTCAGATCACGTCGACGCGAGTGGAGCCGCGCGAGGGTCGCGTAATTGAGAGAATGGCGGGAGCGTTAGAGTACTCCATTGATTCCGAGGCCTCGTGACAATAAATCCGGGACACGGAAAGAAATTCGTCCCTCTTGTCTGGCCGGCAGGAGAACTGCAAGCTCTTAACCTTAATGAATCTTTGCTCAGTTGTCAACCGAATGTGAGCAGCCGGCAGCAACGGCAGCGGCAGTTCCCTGGACAGCTGTACACGTCTACATTTGCCTCGCTTTCGTATGCACGCGCGCCAGACGCTCTCGCTAACGATCTTTTCCGACGAGTGCCCACACAGAGACGTTTCCTCTCCCGCCTGTGAACGTGCACCTCTGAATTTCCGCGTACGGCTCGTTCATGCATTTATGTATACGCGGCGCCAACAGGTCGTTTAACGCCCGTAGGACATTCCCAAACACAAGACATCACGGCCGGACGCGAATTCGTTTTCGCGTTCCGGGNTACGCGGCGCCAACAGGTCGTTTAACGCCCGTAGGACATTCCCAAACACAGGACACCTCGGCCGGACGCGAATTCGTTTTCGCGTTCCGGGAACAACAAGCAGGGAAACGCGTGAATTAACGATGCGACGTTTAATTGAGAAAATAGAGTTACTCCGTCGTGCAATTGTTGTACGCGAAGTAGTACGTGTTTTATTTCGTACGTGGGTAATGGGACTTAAAGAGAGCTCGCGTTTTCTCCTCGCATTATCGAGTCGTTTCTATTTCCATGCGCCACGTGCTCGGCGTCCGAAGAGCGTGGCCGCGTATAAAACGGCGTCGAATGGAAACAGGAACGGAGAAGGAGTAGAATTGACAACGATTCTGGACTCTTCGAGCGTCGATCGGCAGATGCGCGCGGCGCGTTTGTTTGAAAGTTTTACGCGACCGATTGAGGTCGGATAGCGAGCGGGGTTAATAGTAAGTGAAAAGAAGCGCGACGGTTTTCCCTCGAGCAACAGTCGATTTACGGGTCTACCAAGTATCGAGAGCGATGCTATCGCCCCGGCGGCGATAAATCAGCGGTAATCACAGTTTTGGCCCGGGCAAAGAAATCGCTAGAATAAACGTCGAATCAATCGATTAATCAGCGCGACGCTCGTCATTATTCAAGCACCGGCGGCCATCCGTTTCCTGCGAGTCGGGACGAAGCTATACTATTTTACACTACGCGCGAGATCCGCGTCGTCCTTTATCGTCGCACCCGGAGTCGAAGAAGTAATTACGGTTTTGAATCTATTTGTCCTACAGAAGGATATGGCGATCGAAATCACATCTTGAGCATAGAAATATCCGAGTCGAAAAAGTAATTACGGTTTTGAATCTATTTGTCCTACAGAAGGATATGGCGATCGAAATCATATCTTGAGTATAGAAATATAAAAGTAAATTTAACTCTAATTTGAATCTATATCTAGTTGTTATGTCCGCTTATAAAGGATATAGATCTAAAATAGAGTTTATCAAATATAATTTAGTCCCTCGAGTCTTACTTCAAGAGTTTAGGAAAAGATCCTGTAGATTCATACTAGTATTTATGAAACCTAACATTGTCCTCAAAAGTCCATTGGCTGGCAACACTTGTGGACATGTGCACTGAGTGGGCCCCACGAAACCTACGTTTTTTTTGGCTCATATTGTAGATGAAGAATCTCTTTTACGTTCACCCAATTTATGGCGAAATTATTACTATTTTTCTTTAACAATTTTTGTAAACGAATAACACAAACTTTCGCTTTGTTGCTGTATACAAAAAAATTCTATTGTATAAATTAAATTGTTTTAAAGCCATTTTTTTAAATTTATAATAAAAAGTATAAGAATAAACAGAATAATTCATTTCAGATGCATATCAGATTCAAATGCGCATAGTTTGTAAAATAATTTTATATAACACAATAAATATTCCAGAGGATCCTAAAAAAATCTTATATACTCTTAACTTCTTTCACCTTTTTCCTCTACTTTCACCATCTCTTACTTGGGGAAATAAATTCTAATTACTTTCGTGAACGAACTGAAGGTTTTTAAGGCCTAAAATATAATTTGAAATTTTTGTAGGGACTTATAGTTTCTGATTAGAGTTATATCAAATATTAAGTTCTGAGATAACTCTACTAGTTCTACCTTTTAGATCTAATAAACCTAAACAGGGGTACATTTAGGTTTAGAGGATTCAAATTATAGTTAAATTTTCGACTCGGGACGCACGTGTGAACCGAACGAATCCTTTCTGTTCGCAGGCCAGGCCGAGAGCAAGCCGCGCGTGTTCTCGCCTCGAATGGACTACGACGAGTGGACGCCCCTCGGCCGGGGGGATCCCCTCAAGAACAATCCCACTTTCGATTACGTGCCCCCCGTCCTCGACAGGGTCCAATATTGGTTGGACTCCCACACCACCGAGCCGTCCGCGAAACGCGATATCCTTGTACTGGGAGTAACCGCGAAGAAGACCAGCCCGAAGATACCGGAGCAGTTCCTCAAGTTCGTCGACGGGCCGAAGTTTACCAGGTCGGGGCACCAGGACAACTATCGGAACGAGTTCACCGGAAGCAGCGGCGCCGAGCTGCCGAAAGTCGTGCGGACGAACAGCTTCAGGAACGGGCCGATCGACTACAGGAACCAGAACCGGATACAATCGATACCGGCCAGCTACTATCCCAGTCCCTACTACAACCAGAAGACGAAGCCGTACACCATGATGCTGCCACCGCCGTTGACGCAGAAGGACAAGATAGTGAACTTCGCCGAACCTACGCAGCAATTCAATACGCAAACGGAGGAAGGACCGGTGCTTCAGGACTCCCAGTTCTTCGCCTCGGTACCACCGCCTAAGAATTACAATCAACACTCGGTGAAGCCTGGGAATAAATTCGCTCCGAGTAGAAATCCCGTGCAGACGGTGTCGCAGGTGGAGACGATTAAAAGCGTGTACGCTTCGTCGCCTCCGCCCACGCGGTCCAAATACGAGAGCATCACCACGCCGTCTGTCTCGTTCGAGAAATCGAATCTGATTTATCAATCGACTCAGACGTTGTCCGGAGGGTGGCCGAGCAACGCCGCGCCTTTGTCTACGCCCACTACGAATTTAGCTAATCAGTCGACCCGGCAGCCGGTCGATTATCCGCGGGATCAGTACGAGATCGATCACCACGTGGCGGCGTCGTCGAATCACGAAGTGATCGTCGAGCAGAACGCGAATATAATCGTTGACGGAGATAGTAACGAGAACGAGGAAGTAGTGGTCGGTCAGAAGGGGATGACGTCGCCTAATACGCCTCCGACGACTACGATGACGAGCACGACGACAATAAAATCTGGTACCAACGAGGAAAGGGAGAATCAGGGTAAAGGATCGTCGGAGAAGATGCACATCGTCGTTCCTACAAGTGCGGAATCGCAAGAAGGGAAGAAGGAACCAGTGTCCGTCGTGATGCCGGCTAACTATTCTGAGAAGAAGTCGAATCCAGAGACTCAAGTCGAAACGACTACCACGAGTATGTTAGAAAATTCGACGACAGCGGAAGAGGAAGCGAGCGATTCTTTCAGCGTCGAGACTCAACCGAGCCGGAATTTAGCTACAGGGTCTTCTGTTCTTATGCCGAACAGAATGATGCCTCATCAGCATATGATGCACTCGACGATGGCTCCGTTCATATCACGACATCCGGAATCGATGTTGGCGTTCGGGGCTCCTCAGGCGCCGATGTCCTCGATGATGCATCCACAGGGAAGACCGAGTCACGGGAGCATGCATTTTCTTGGAAGTATGAGGCCTAGCGTTGGTTTCAGAGCACCAGCCTCGATGTCGATGTTCCCTCCGATGACTCACATGCACGCTCCTCCTATGAAGTCGATGATCAGTCACATGGCACCGCCGGTAGTCATGGATCAGTCCCATAACTCGCAGTTGATGCCGAATATGTTTAACTCGCCGCCGCCGTCGACTTTGATGCAGTCGATGGAAGATCATTTCTTCGATCAGCATCGATCGACGTCGATCTTCACTACACCTACCGCTGCTCCCTTTTTACCGACTGTTTCTACTTCCATTGACAATTCACCTTCGATCGCTGATACATACACTAAGACCGTGGAAATCGTTGACAATTCGCCAAAAATGACGATGGATGCTGAGAAGAAAGAAGAAAAGAAAGAAGACCAGAAGAAAATGATAGATAGTTCGTCTTCCGCTTCTCCGCAAATTACAACGGTGCCCAGTTTGACGACTGATCCGATCTTCTCGCATTACAAGCAGCCTGCTAAACCGATACGTGGGCCAATGTATCTGATAATCCAAGGCCACTCCAAAGTGAAGACTTACAAGCCTACCGTGAGCAAGCACGGTGTACCATTAGAGAGAAATGAAATTTTAGAAAGCGCCACCGAGAGACAGATTTCCAAATTCGAACAATTCGTCCAGGAGAACACGAAGAACGGGAATCGAGCGAACGCGGTCGCGATCGAGAAGAAGAAGATCGAGGAGAAGGCGCGCGCAGAGAAGATCGCGTTGGCTCGTCAAAACGATTTAATGAGCCTCGTCGAGAGCGGTCTGGCCAGCTTCACGGTCTCCCCCGCGTCGTCGACGGCTGACGATCGCGGCCCAAATTCGGTGACCACGATCGAGATTAACGCCAATTAAATCCACTCGTGATCTCTTTTCTAGTTCTCAAAGATTTCGGCCGGATTCGGACAGAATCCCGAGTTAAGAAATTCGATCGTGACTTCGATATACTCGCAGATTTTATCATCGATTCCTTGTGCGAATTAAAACTTCGCGTTATTGGATTTATTCGTGGATTTATCGCGAGGGATCGGAGCCTTGATAAAGCCTCTACGTACAGTGACTTTCATTAATATTCGGACATATTTTGAAACGGTATAAGATTTTTAGTATTGGATTAAAGAACTTTATCTTTTGTGGAATTTTAGAGAGCTTAATTTACTATAGAATGTGTAACAAAAAATTTAAAAAACTTGGTATTCATTGAAATCGCGAGGAAAATAGTAAAGGACATGGTTTTTAACTTTTTTATTAGGGTCTGTAATAAAAATTGGAACTGTCTCGTTTGCAGATCTAAATAAGTTATATGCATGTACAAAGTTTCATAATAGTCGATCAATATTGCTATGCGCTATAAGCGATTAAAAATTGGAAAAGTCGCAGTTCTCCACGACTTTCAATCTACGACTGGGATAAATTGAAGAATTTTTACATGTTTCGATATATCTAACTCTTTTATGGTTTCATGGATTTTTATAAAACTTTATACATTCATATAACACTTTTAGATCTACAAACGGGATGTTTCAAATTTTTGCTAGAGCCTCTAATAAAAAAGTTTAACATCATGATCTTTTCTTTTTTCTTCGACATTTTGACGAATAGTAATTTATTTTAATTGTTTGTTACACATTACATAGTAAACTAAATCTTTTAAAAGCCCACAAAAAATTAAGTTAGTTGGCTCCATATTAAAGAACTTATTCCGTTTTGAAGTGTGTCCGAAAGCGAGTCACTGTATAATTTGCAATTACAGTGACTTCCATTAATATTCGGACACATTTTGAAACGGTATAAGATTTTTAGTATTGGATTAAAGAACTTTATCTTCTGTGGAATTTTAGAGAGCTTAATTTATTTATTACGTCCGGATATTAATGTATATAAAAGTCTAACGCGATTCTGCAAACGGTTAGAGATCGTTAGCTCACTCTTGAACACGATCGAGTTTCCTGAAAATTGTTCGTTTCTCCACGCGTTTTATTTATTACCCTTTATCACGCGATTTCGCAGAGGCTCGCCGTGGTGGATCCCCGATCGATCGATCCCGCCACGGTTCTCGTTCGACGAGGAAGCGCGCCAACTTCTGATGTGCCAGTATACACACACGTACACGTGCATGCATACACTTACACGTACACATGTATAAATATACGTATATATACAATATATATATACATATATACATATAAATATAAAGTATATATGCCAGGTGTCGCGACGGATTAGAAAGCGATCCCCGATCGAGAAAATTGTCTGCCCGGTGGTCTGTCCTTCGCTCAAAGGAGACATGTAGGTGTGTAAGTATGTGTGAAAAAGGATCGACGACACGTTAGGACTGTATCTCTATCGTAGTACCTAATGATTATCGCGATCTACGTATTTATCGTGCTGATACATCCATATTATGCGCTGTCCCTCGACTCTACGCAACCGCGATCACGAGACACCAGACGTTTATGCACTTATGTCAATTTCCAATAATAAAAGAAAAGAAAGAAATACTCGAAATAAAATTAATATAACTATTTTGCAGTTCGTCTCCGCCGATGTCTGTAGAATTTGCATAAACGTTCGCGGTCTGGCGGTCGCTTACGCAAGGCAAGTCGTCCGTTCGGTAACGATCGAGCGGATGGTTCTGACGTCTGAATTAATCACGGTGTCGTCGCACGCGTTTCGCATTGTATTATCAACACTAGTCTTATCGCTAACCAGTTGTCTCGCTTGTCGTACATGCACCAGCATTCGAACCGGTCTGTTTATCCGTTGAAATTCTATGGCACCGTAGAGCGATGTGAAATGGAACGGGACAGCTCGCACGTACGAAATCTTTTGATACGTCGCAGTAAAAAACGGTGTTCCGTGCGTGGCACCGGAAGATCCGTATAGCAGGGGAACGTGCGCGAGGATCGGTAAGGCATCGAGTGCGTACTTTATTTGAAGAAAGAAGTGTGTACTACGTTGCGTATGATGAATTGTACCTGACGGTCCACACGTTTTGTTGATTTTACGTTTTATCAATAAATTATTGCATTATCGACGTCCCTCGCATTCAATCTTTAACAAACACTCGCGATTGAAATATCAACCGCGTTAAACAGTGTTAATTGCGAAGATGTTTTACAGTTAGTCAGTGTATCGATCGGATTTTTGTCGTGCACCGATGAAACGGTCGGATCGAAGAGGAAACCGGCGATCGATCGATTACACGCCCACCGAATAATTTATCGCGGGAGGAGTATCCTCGCGCGGGGTCAAAGCTGCCGAAACGGTACTCCGTCTCGATTTATCGGCGCTAATGATCCGTAATTCTCGCCCTCGACTTGAAATTCTCTCCTCAACTCGTCCGGACGATAACGTATTCGAAAACCCCTTCCCTTGTAATTAGCGTTGGAAACCGAGAAAAGCCGCGCGCGGGCTCATTCATTTTTCAAACCGCGTCGTAAACCGTGATTTCGCGAACGGATTAAACCCGAGTACTTTTTCTCTTTTTCAACGATTTTTCTTCGGTTCTTTCGAAAATGAAATTATGGTTCTTTGAATTGTCGGGGAATTAAGCGAGCCGAGAAATTTTTGTTCAGGCGATACAGTTCCGAGGGTGAAGCAAGTGAAGAGAGAAGAACCGACGGACCGGGTGAGGAGGGCTCGGTCGAGGTGCACCGAAAGCACAAATTTAAAGTTAATTTATGGCGTAATTTAGTATCAATGTCGGTAGCATAAATCTCTCGCGGAGGACAGGGGTCCGGGGCCCGCGCGGATATGTGCGCGTCGAGAAAAAAGTCGACGAAATAAAGTTACCGGCACGTAGAACCGAGCCGACGGTACCGGTATCTCTCTCCGAAACTTTGTTCCCACCAGGCCCCGGCCCCCCCCGTCCGATTCCAGCCGATTTAATTGAATAATTAACACGCGATCCGATAGACTCGCACATATTTAATCACTAGAAGGCTCCACACTGTGTTTCAACGGATAAAATTTATAATTGGAATTTGCATTAGAGTCGGTCTAATTGATGAAATTATTCTTAATTAGTCACGGGGAGTTATTACGATTCGCAGGAACGAGATTGGACGGCGGCGAGTGCGTTGACCACTCGATCATTCCTCTTCGCGCGCGGTTTCCCTTTTCCATCTCTTCATCGCCGGAGGTTTAAAACTCGTACAACTTCTGCTAAACGCGATAAACATCGATACTCCGAGCGGCGGATTTCACCCGAGATTAAGCGATCGCGGTACGAAAAAGGGTGTTTCCTGACAAGTTGAAGAATTGCGCGATCAGCGAGAAAAATGTTCTTGCCGCAGTGTTACTTGAGGAAAGTGGCACCGGCCCGTAACTTGCAACTTCGATCCAACCCTTCCACTCGTTTTCGAGCGCACGACACCGCCGAAAATAATAACAAGAAAGCAATGACGATTTGTCTGGCCGTCTGCAAGATTGTCGGAGCCGGCCTGCGCGAAAAGTGGGTCGTTCGATTTGAATACGTTCGAATCGTACAATTAAAAGTGCTGATCGGTATAGGAAGATAGTCTTCTGTTTCACGAGGAGGCTGCGTGGTCGTAGACCCGAGATGAAGATGCGGAACGTGAGAAAAATATCCCGTCAACCTTAATGAAAGTCAAACGGCCGCGGGGATGGGTTCGCGTCATTATCTTACCGTTAGCGATGTGGACGCGTGGGTAACGATACCACGGAAAAATTCGTCCCATCTTCAAGTACGTAAATCCCAGATGATACTCCAAAATCCCATTTCGTTCATTTTTCAGGATATTCCCTGCTTTACTCCTTCCTTATTCTAATCGTCCATATATTATATTAACTTAATGCAAATATATCAATCCTGTTCATAGTTAAAAAATTAATGAGTCTATTTAATAATTTATGGCTGTGATTAATAGACTGCAGATTTTTGTACGAATTTAAATATAAAAAGGCCATAATGTCCATTAATTTCAACGACACTATAAATTTTATTTCATACAAAAAAATTCATACAAAAATATTATAGTAAATTCATATTATTTGATGCATTAAATTGAATTTTGGATAAAATGTGGAGGTTGAATGTTGAAGCCACGGTGCGTCGCTGGATCTCGCGTGCTGCTGGCGCTTTCACGAAGGGGTTGAGCCAGTGGCCGGCGCGGCGTCGCACGCGTCTGTTCTTCGCGAGAAACGATCGGGCAAAGATAAATCGAGAGAACGTTATATTTATTTCTAGGGGAACCGCGGAAAAAGTTGTCCGGCCATTTGCGGACGCGACGCTCGCATCCTGTTGTAGTTCGCTCTATCCTACACACCCTTCGCTCGCTTTTTGCCCGTATTTCCTCCGCCGACAGTGGCGTTTAGGGATAACGCGTGACGCGGACTCGTCGATCTCTCGATGTTCTATCAATCGCGTGACACGCACGTAATCGGAACCATCGTTACATTCAATACAGGGTGAATCACTGACAATCAAAAATAACCTGACGTTTATTGATTTTGCTAAATAATTTATAATTTATGCATTCAATTAAATTGTTAAAAATTAAATGAAGTACAAAATTAAAGAAGGATTCTTTATGCAAGACACATAAGTACAGTCCATTCCCAGTAAGCAAGAAATCATTGTCACAAGATTACTATAACGTTTTTCAATAACATGATAATATTATAAAGTATGTAGTTTTTAATGTTGCGTGCAACTTCATTATGAAGTAATATTATTAAGTAATATTTTAAAAACATTTATAAAACATCATGTTGCAATGTTTATATAATTTACATAAAATCAATACTTCAAAAGGTTGATCTAACGTTTCTTGTTTACTGGGTAAGTGAATTTACTTTACTTTTCTTTTCAATTGAATATAATTATATTATAATTTCATAGAATATATTACAATTCCATTGAAAACACGGAATATAATTTAAAAGAATTTATTTCTGATATTTTTTTAGGTACAGTGCAATACATGTACGGTTTACAATACATGTATGGTTTGTGTAACGTGGATGGATACCAACCCGTGGAAAACGACTAGTTTTCTTTCATCCTACGTCCTCGTCCTCGTCCTCGTCCTCTTCGCTGCGGACCGTAGATAATGTGGAACGTGTGGCGTTCCGCGTCTACGGGAAGCGCAGGCCTCATTGCACCACTGTGGAAACTAGAAACCAGCGGCAAAAACTGACCCAATATCAGTGTCCCCGGATCTCTCTCCCGGCGACCCTCTTTAAAGATCACGGCCCGACTCCGGCGTACCCAGAACCCACGCATCTCCGCCGCGGCTTCCCGACTTTTTGTCAGAGATCGAACAAGGCCTAGAGGGGTCGTTGAGCTCGGAATTAATCACTCCCGAGTTTTAAGCAAGATAATTGCCGGCGGGGGGGCAAATTTACGGCCGCGAGATAAGTGGCTACATTATATTCTATCGACGACGAGCTAACTTTAAACGAGGAGAGAGTATCGTTAGGATCGACAATAAAATCCTCCCACGGATCGGCGATCGCCGTGCACGCTTTTAATTACCGGTCGAAGCCGTTGATGGAAGACGAACGCCTCGGCGTCGGTTTCATCGCCGAAACCATTGTTCCCCGAGTCGAAAAATTTCACTTCTCTCTCCGGATTTTTCTAGCTACCTCCGTTTCTAATACGGTCTCGGCTCGGGCTTGATTGAAATCTCTTCTACGACGGGACGGTGAAAGAAACGGAATGGTACGTGAGTTCCAGAAACACACTGACGACTTGTCGTTTCCTCGTATCGATGAATCGTGGCTGCCTTTGCGAGCACTTCCTGCCCGCCGATATTCCTCTCTCTTCTGCGTCTGTCCACCTAGTTTTCGGGTAGCAACCCTTCACACGGATCGCCGCTCGATCGGGAATATTATCGATCGCGCGAGTCACTTCCTGCGTTCGCCCGTGAAATCCGACGCGCGGAATTCGCGCGAGCCGCGAAACGACTCGGCAATCGAGAATACGTGACGGCACGCGACGCGACGACCTCTTTCCGATTCTTCTTCGTGCGTTTTCTTGAAGACCGACCGAGCGGGAAAGCGTGCTCGTTAATCGCAGCTTCCGGTTGAAACGTATCGCCGCCGGTGGTTTGTACGCGTTTAAAAGCGACGGGGAACTATCAAGAAGAAACGATTGTTCCTAGGAATGGTGAAAGTAGAATGTTAATCAGGGGCAAAGGACGAGGCTTTGACGGGTCCGATGCAAACGCCGACACCTTCGGTGTATACCGGATGTAAAAAGAAAGTTGAGTCCGCGCGAGCGGCGCGGGAAGCGCGTTTGATTCCGGGTGCGACGACCCCGTCGTTTGCATACGCCGAACCGAGAATAATTAACCGTCACGGCTAAATTATATTGCCTCAAGGTGACTCCCGAGAGGCTTCAGTATAGCGAATCGCAAGTTCTACGGATCGGATTAAGATCGGCCGTAAGTGCCGCCTCCCGAGGGAGCCAGACGCGAAGAGTCTTCAGGATCTTCTGTGTTCGACTCGAATCTTCTACCCAAAGTGCCCATCGAGTTTCCCTTTAGCAATTCAGACTCGGCCGTTCAACAGCAATTCGTGCTTCCATCTCGCGGGAGAACGGCGGCGGAATTATATTACGAAACGCGAACAGAACCGCGGAGCAAATCGCCCGTTCTTATCGCGAATATCATTATATGTAGTCGTGCAGGCAAGAGACTCGTTTCGTAAACTTACCGTTTATTACCATAATCATATGTATTACATGCGCAAACGATGCTCGTAAAGTTACATATCAAAATGATTAATCAATTGCGGATACACATTACGAAACGTAACTATACAAATATATTTATATATCACAGTCGTAGACAAAGAAATGAAATGTATGTTAAAATCGAAGTGATTTCCGTTTAGACGTTTAGACAGTCAATTAAGTGGGCCGCGGGTCGCCGGGAAGCGGTGTTGGCGACCCCGGCCTCTCTCTCTCTCTCTCTTTCTCTCTCTCTAACCGATTCGCTATATGTGAACGCATTCGTGCTAATTCGTCGCCGAGATATTTGATTATTCTCGTTATCAGATACGCGACGATAACGGCACGCGACGTGCCTTTGGAAGAACAAACACAGCTTAACCGCCCTTCGATTGCCACAGTTTGATAAGCTCCCTGGTTTACGTACACCGTCCAGGGAGTCGAAAGTCGTTTCGAGAGTTTCAATGCTAACGATCAACGTCGAGTAACGAGGAAACGTTCTAACATTCTATCCAGCTACGTTAAAATCGTTCGTCTAAATATAGGATGGTAGAGCCAGTCTTATCGCAGTCGTTATATTCGGACAGTGTTCGCTCGTGCAACGTTAAACGCTTTAGAACGATGATATGGAAAATTAGTATGTGCAGTCGCTCGGTATGCAGAAAATATTTCTCGATGCTCGATTCTACTGCGGGGTTACGTCCTATCTGACGGATATGGATATTTAACGATTGGATTCGTCGACACGGCGACGCAACTACGGCGAATTCTATCACGATTAAAATTACGGTAACGATCGGAACGAGCGGTTCTAAATACGCTTGAGAACATTCTTACGATTTGTATTATCTTGAATTCGCGCGAAACATTTAAGACACGGCCCCGGGACGAGGCCATTAAGTTTAACGAGATACCCTTAGCTCTGATATACGCGATCGTGGCCGAGGAAATATGTAACGTGCTAGTCGTTTTGATTTTACCCTCCTCTGTCCGTTTCTTCTTTAAACTTCTTCTTCTTCTTCTTGTTCTTCTTCTTGAACCGTCGATCTTTCCAAAGAAATGATGGGAAAGACGCGAGGGATTTGGCAACCTGCTCTAATCTTTGACAGCCCGAAGCACACGCGTGTACTCGCTTCCGAATTTCCCTAGAATTAGGCGTGAGAGAAGCTTGGGAACGAGTTACGGATCCGCACGCTCGCCCGGCTTCTCCTTGTCTCAGAAGTTCGCCTCCAGCGAATTTTCTAACTCGTTCAGAGGCGGGACCAACGTCTGCAGGGAGTAGTACCGCGAACGATCGGCAGCGTCGACGCTGGTCACGTGTTGGAATTGACAGGGCTGGCTGATGTTGGTCTTGGCCGGTAGAACCACTTTCTTCGGCACCGGTTTCTTCTTCTTCTTGCCAGGCACCGAGAGGCTGATGTTCTCCGGGCAGGAGACCAGCCGCTCTATGTGCTGCCAGAGATCGTTCGCCGCTTTCGGATTGTCGAAGCTCAGCCCCGCCAGGCGAGTGTGGTCCGACGATAGACACATCGTGTGAAACGCCGGGCCTGATACCTGCAGAATCAATCATCGAATCAGAGTCAATTCAATATTGGGAGCGCGGTAAATACAGGATGAATCAATAAGGATTATCATTTATTGGCGTAAGATTTATTTAAAAGCTATGAAAATTCATATAATATTCATAGAATAAAAAATATATGAGTCAATGAGTTATTTTTTATATGAATTTTCACAGTTTTTAAGCAGTTTTTTTAGTAAATGTCAAGAATTATCATTTATTGGCATATTTACTAAAAAGCAAAAGCTATGAAAATTCATATAAAACTCATAGAATAAAAAATATATGAGTCAATGAGTTATTTTTTATATGAATTATCATAGCTTTTAAATAAATGATAATAACTGATAGATAAATAAATGATAATAAATGATAGTTCTTGACATATTTACTAAAAAGCTTTATTTAAAAGCTATGAAAATTCATAAACAACTCATAGATTAAAAAATATATAAGTCAATGAGTTTGATATGTTTTATACGAATTTTCATAGCTTTTTAGTAAATATATCAAGAACTATCATTTACTGGCATATTTACTAAAAACCTTTATTTCAAAGCTATGAAAATTCATATAAAATTAATAGAACAAAAAATATATAAGTCAATTAGTTATGTTTTATACGAATTATCATAGCTTCTTAGTAAATACGTCAACAAATGATAATAATAGAATAAAAACCATATATGAGTCAATTATATATTTTAATTAATTAAATAATTGATATCGCTCACCTTGTACGATGACAGATTATCGATGGTCTCTCGCCAAAGGGTGAAACAGGTGCCGCGCTCAGCCAACAATATCTGGATCCGTCTTTTGGATCTCGAACGCGTCTCTCCCAGATCCAGAACCACCACCGGGATGCCGGTGAATCGGAGCTGCCAGCCGTCGGTTTGCGTGGCGCTTCCCAGATACAAGTTGGCCAGCGACTCGCAAACGAACACCTGTTGTCCGCGTGACAAAGGGAGTGTGAAAACAGGCGGGGACGACGGCGGATCGGTCTGTCCGATCGGAAAAGGGGAAGTTTTTACCTGGGACTTCAATCCCCGGAAGAACGTTTCGAGCTGCTCCCGTTCCATTTGGCTCACCGGCTCCAGGCGGGATTCATCGCTGTTCTCGGAACTGTCACTGCCCTCGTAGCTCGACGTCGCCGAGGTGTCAGCCTCTCCGGTGGACGACAATCGCCTCCTGGCTGCGCCGCTGTACTCGCTGTAGTAAGAGGAACTGTGGAGCGACAGGTTCGATTGCAACGCCGGACAGGAGGACGCGTACACCGGCGGGGCGTTCATTCTCTGCAAACGAAACGGGGAGGACCTGTTAAATCCATTGATCGGCGCAGCGGGAAAATTCGCTGCCGGTCAGCGAAACGTCGACGCCGCGTTTGACCCAGAATTTTTCCATTAGCTCCTTTCGTTTTCCTTTTCCGCGCTCGCGCGCACGCCCGGCCGGCAAGGAACACACAAAAAAAATATGGGTCGAACTGCGAGTAAGGTGACGCAAGGGACAGCGAACCGACGCTGCCGGCTAAAGCTAATCAGGCAATAGCGTTTTAGCAACGACCCACTTAATCAAGGCGAGAAAAGTCCCACTCCTGTTCGACCTTAATTCGATCACGCCGCGGCGACGCCTTTAACGAGTTACCCGGCTGACTAATCGCGCTTCATACGGGCTGTCTCACGATCGCCCGCCTGCTTCGATTAATACTGCCCGGAATTCCACGAGTTTCAATCATATCAATGAACTCACTACGAATCTCGTTCATCAATGAAGCTTCT